>KK499784.1:691362-827888 GCA_000688715.1 Glossina pallidipes
ATATATATATATATATATATATATATATATATATATATATATATATATATATGAATATATATATATATACATGTTCTATTATATAGTATACACATTTCTATGTGTTTGTATGTATGAGTCCATATAGCTTAAAGAAAAAAACGAGAAAATTTAAATCCCTTTTATATTTTCTGCATTCTTTAAGTAAACGTACGTAGGTATATATGTATATATATATGTAGTGAATTATAAAGGGAATTATATAAATCTAAAACCACTCCTAAACAGTATAAATGTAAACTAACTTGTATGTGACATGTATATGCGGCATTTACACACAAGTATTATAAAAATGAACATACAGTACATAATAAGCACCTACCTTTCATTTAGAGTGCTTAGGCATACGCACTCACATACACACGTGCATGCCTATTTAATATGCGGCGATATCATAATGTATAAATATATATATATAGCATATAAATATATAAATATATATATATATATATATATATATATATATATGCATATGTAATGTATGTGTAAATTGTTGGTGTTTAATATATATTTCATTTTTTTTATGCTACATTATTTATTTAACATCCACATCCATGTAAATGTATGTATATTGATTTAAAAAAACCTCAATTTTATGTCTCGTCTCGTTTCACACACAACGCGAAAATGTAATTTTTCAATTAATTTTAATTATAAACTTAATTAGGAAACAAAAAAAGAAAACAAAACACACGCACACACAAAACTTGTGCAGAAGAAAACGCATACATCTATGCTGACGCTTGTAGTGCACTAACACAATAATAACATTTCAACACACACCAAATCGTATACAATTATTATTATATTATTGGGGAAAAGCGGGCGCACTCTTGCCATCTCTTACTCACCCATTCTTATGAGTAAGCGCAGAACACAGAAAATGAGCAAGACAGGTCATTAGATAAACACAATACTCACTCAGTTTGATTTAAAGTAAAAGGAAAAAATTAAACAAAAAAAATGTTTTTAATTAAACCCCATAAATAATTGACATTTCTTTTTTTCTTTTTTGTTATATTATTAAAGCATCTCTACACACACACACACACACACACACACACACACACACGCGCGCATGCACGTATGTACGTATGTACAATATACGTATTTATATATATATATATATATAAACGTGTGTGTGTGTGTGTGTGTGTGTGTGTGTAGGTGTGATTATTAAATATTTTATAATAAAACGAAATTTTCTTTGAACGCACAATACGATCTATAATGATAAGCTAAACCCGAGTAAGTGCATGAAAAAAAAACACTGAACGGATAAACATTAAGCAGACCAACAAACACATCGCACATCGTACAAACCGCTCCTAAGAACGGAACAAACTAAGGCAACGCTAAACACACCGTTCAACGCTTAGATTCAAACTGTTTTTTAATTTTTGTGCAACACCAAAAATTTCGGCACACATGGCCGTACTAAATTTCCTTTTTCGATACATGTACATACATGCACATATATTCATTTATGTATATATATATATATATGTCTAAGCATGTAATAAGTGCAAAAAGCAGATACACACGCACACAAAAGCATTTGTATAAAAGAAAAAACTTATTGATGTGAACGGAAAAAAAATCGAGAGCGGAAAAAGATAGAAAAAGAAATTATATTACATTTAATTGGTTTTGTTTTATTTAAACAAACGTCATCAAGAGTATAACCGCGAGATGGCACGAGCGAGAAAGAGAGCTAGAGAGAGATATGATGATTACGATGATTAAAAAATATGTCTAATGTAGTGAGAGAAGAGAAACTTATTAAGAAAAAGAGAAGTGAACCAATAGAAATGTGCTAAGGCTGTAAGGTGCAATATTTTATGAGACAATTATATATCAAATCTTTTCGTTACGTTTGAAACGCTCTTTACTTTTCTTTACGATAATGAACGAAAAAAAAATGTTCCAAAATAAACTAAAGCTCTTCCATTTCTGATTAAGAAATTTTTTAATTGCTTTTATAAATGAATTCTTTGAGAAAACGGTTCGAATATAAAATGTTGCGAAATGTTGAGATTGTGTGCCGTGCTGAATGAGGTCGATTAAACAGTTACTTCGTGTGACATCAATAATGATAACCACATACATTGTGGAATACTTTTTTTCGAAATCAAAAAATGAACATTCACCTATTACTTGACTCATATTTTGCAAATTTCCAACAATTAATATTTGACTGAACTTTCCTTACGCCAGTGGCTAAGTCAAGAGAGGGGTGTAATTTTGTGCAACCAATAATTTACATTGATTAACATAATAAATCAAATTTCCCGGCCAAATCTTTATTTTTTTATTTTTAAACTCGGCATTTAAGCTTCTCTTTGGACAATTTCCGGTTAAAATCGAATTCATTTCGTCCTTATATTTTCATAACGCTAGTAGTTACCAACTATGAATTCATAACCACCTCTACCGAATAATAAATCCGAACAAAACGATTACTAATCGAAACTAAACAAATTTTAGAAATGCGTCCATCTGATTTTAAGCGTTTAAAACGAATTCTCTTAAATTATGAATGAAAAGAATTTGATTCGAATATCTAAAGGCTAATTAGTCTGTAGAGTCGTAGAGAGAAATGTTTTATATACCTTTTTAAGTTTAATATATTGCCCGTCATAATTGGTAACTATCGTAGAGTAGATCCCAATGTTAACCAATTACTTTTTCAATGACAAAATTACGCGAACCATGCTATTTTGATCGGTTTACATCATTATTTTTTTGCTTTAGTAAAAGAATTTTTTTTTATTATAACGGTAATATTAATTACTTTTTGTAATTTGAATAACGTCATAGTTTTAATGAGATGCAAACTGAATACATGGTCGTTTCTTTTGTGTATCCGGTTTGTTATACGTTTCGTTTCAGTTTGTTATTTGCACATCGCAAAAAACGTTCTGGTTAATAATAACAAAGGAAGATAGTAAGTAGATTTTCATAAAAAAGCGGGATATTTTACACGCTTCACATGGTTTATCTTAAATGAAAATATAATTTCGAAATGAAGTTTGTTGTAGAACATATAAGTAAAAATTCCGGTCGTTTAGGTTATTTAGTACATAATGAATCGGGTAAACGGTACAAAACACCGTTGCTGTTACAAGTCACAAAGGTGACTTTCGTAGAATAACATTACTATATGAATAATATGCTAATATGTAATCTTAATTTAGGGGGGAAGCATTCCATATTTATCGCGTGATGTATTTGATCGTGTTACGCAAGATGAGCAAGTATTACTATTATCTTTGGCTACTATGGATCATATGAGTGAAGCTCTAATGGAATCCAAAGCTGCTGGCATTAATAGACTATCAACTTATATTGGTTTTAAAGATTATCTGACCTTTTTAACGATAAGAGATCCCTGCGAAATAACTCCTAGCAGGTTGAATGATAAAAATATGGTGCCTTTATTTACAAGACGTGGAAAAATCGCACTTACTGCACAAAAATATATGGATCTAGTGGAAATATTTAAGCCGGATATCTATCAAAGCCTAAATGATGCCGACACCAATTGGCAGAGCGCCAAGAAAAGAGTACAAAAGTCCGTAGAGCGTACTCAGCAATTCATGAATTATTGCTGCGAGAGGCAACAGCAATCGCCAATATTAAAAGATGCCTTTCTTTTTGCCCCTGTTGTTGGCGGTTATAACGCCCAGGCACGTTCACAATCTATAAGGCATATTAAAACGAAAAGTCAGTGCAGTGGTTATATATTTGAAGGTTTCCACAATTACGGTTTAACCGCTTGTGAAGTAAGTTGTGATCAATTAATACCAATAGTAGAGCATTGTATAAAAGAATTGGATTTTGAAAAACCAAGAATGCTACCCGGAGCTTATACGCCTTTGGTGATGCTCGAGTTAATAAACTTGGGCGTTGATATGTTCGATTCATCCTACGCATATTGTGCGGCGATAAATTTTAAGGCTTTAGTATTTACTTACAACAAACAAAAACAAGTTAGCGAGGCAAGAGCGGAAGGACCTTTTATTGACATAACGGATGAGTGGTAAGCATAAATGATAAAATATTTTTCTCAAATAGGTGAAAGCTTCCATCACATAGTAAGGAAAAAGAAAAACAAATAAGAGGGGTTGACGTATTCGATTATTATTTATATGAAGGATTTGAAAAAGTAAATTATACGAAAAATTAATTTCGATTACAGCCTTAAAGAAGAATTCGTTCCGCTGCTTGAAGATTGCTCTTGCCTGGCTTGCCAACAGCATACAAGGGCTTATATACATCACTTGTACAAAACTTCAGAACTTTTGGGTCCCATTTTATTAATGATGTAAATATATTTTCGTTAATTGCGTCGTACACAATTTATTTTATTTGCTTTGATTGCAGACACAATTTGCATCATATGATGGACTTTTTTGCTACAATACGTTCCACGTTGCTCACGAATAATTTAAATGGTTTAATTCAGTTGATTAAATATCAGTCCGGCGATAAACAGGTTGATTATTGCATCACAGCCAATACTAAAGTGATTAAAAAGGAAGGTCTAGGTAAAGGATTCGTTAACACAAAATCATAATTTTTTGTTTTTGTTGAATACTGCACTAAGGACGGTATATTGATGTTTTTATGTTCTTCCTGATTCAAAATAATTAAGGATTTTTGGAAAAATTAAACCAATTTCTTCGTCGATTCTTTTAAAGACCTGCGTTTCAGTTAATTGATCAAAAAGTTGCTTATCTGAAAAAAGAGTACGAACATATTCTTATTTGTTTACAATATAGTATAAAAAAAGCATACCGCCCAGTGGTATATAACCCGACATTTCGCAGAATCCTATGTTGAATGCTTTGAAGTCTTTGACGACACAAAAATTTTCACGTGGATATACGAACATTTTTAAACGTTTCTGCGACTTAACCCGGTCAGGTGTCATAAATATATTATGAGGCGTATTTTCAGTACACAGCCATTCGAGAAATTCATAAAGCTTCCTTGTTTTGTTTTCCATTTGTGTTACGGAGTCCATTTGATTGAAAATCCAACATACCGCCCGGGTGGGCATCGAGCTATTCAAACGGTAGACATCACCTTCACACAAAATGTCCAATTCCTACAATAAATCTTTTAATAATTCCGGGGACAAAAAAAGGACTAAATAACTCCATAAAGGACCACCCTTTTAAACCAAAGTATAAAAATTATAAAGAATTTTCTTATGACAGATGCGTCAGTTGATCAATCAAGAGCGTATTTGCATTGCATGTTTAGATGCGTCGGGAACATATTGACAAAAGGTCTTAAATGAATTTGTGTTATAGGTGTGGGATTACAGTTCTTTGTGTACATGTCGTTCCCTCAATCTACGGCTGTCAATTGAGTATATAAGACTGAAGCTTTCGCTTTTTATCTCAATTTTAAAGCTATTATAATTCCAATAACAACAATAGGCGGACAGGACTATGTACACAGGTTAACGCCGTGAAAGTTTAAGTTGACGTAGAACGTGCATCCGTTACGTGGCGATGCTTTTTTTCAAAAGAACAAATCCAGTATAATTAATTATTTTTTGGTGTGTATATATATTTTCTGTCGTTTACCGCGTTATCTATATATAAATCCTTTTCGATGTTTACTAAATGCATGTGCAGATGATTAACTGACGCTAGCGCTCCGGGGCTATTGTAGCCGATACGAAAACTTCGATTGCCCTCTAGAGACAATAAAAAGTCTCTGCAGAACCGTAATGTGTCTAAAGTCACACGTTGTGCGAGGCCATTCTGCACGTCAGGGCAAATTAAACTGTGGTACAGCGTTAGAGGGCTTTTGTTAATGATTATTGATACTTCTATTGTGTCGTAGGGTAAAATCATTAAAAGCTCCTGTTGAGGAATTTTTTTAAAATTAAATTTATTATCTTCGAAGACAGGATTCAATGATTGGATGACTTGTGGTTCTCGCCTTAAGGTGGTGCGTTCAGGGTTTAGCTGCGTTTCATTGATAGAATAGGAATTAGAAAGAAACATTCAATTTTCTTCAAGTCAACTCATTACCTCTGAATAAATGCAATTGGATCCCTCCAAGTATTTACTATCTTGTACATTTAATTGATATGCGAACGTATTAGATGTCTCATGTAATTTTTGCCATCTTGTCATTACTTCACCAATGTAGTGATTAACTTTATCTTTTGGGATCATTCCTGCTCCTTCGATTTTCCAGTCACATTAAACTGTTTCGTGTTTATGTTTTCTTCTTCTTCTTAACATTGCACATAATTTAATTCTTATTAAAGGTGAAAGTATCGAATAATCTTTTATTAGAAAAATTCTTTCATGCAATCGAATTTTCCCCATCTTTATAATACTATGATGTTGCCAAGTATTGGAACTAAAGACATCTTGTCTTATTTTTACATAAGAACATTTTTGCTCGTTTTTATTTATTATGACAATTTATTATGACAACAACACCAATAAATTTGTTATGTTTTAAAGTACAGTTATGATGTATATTTACGGATTATTTCTGCCATAATTAGCTTAACGTAAGTCAATACCGATTTAATCAGAGGTTAACAATTCTTCTTATTAAACTAGAACGTAAAAAACTCTTTAAGCCAAAACAAGACGACGCAAAACATTGTCAATAATTGTGCATTTAAAGTCTTTTCTGTCCATTCGATTAAATCCTCGTTTTAATCGCAATCATCACCAGATTTTCAATTCGCAAACTTTTAAATGTGGCCACCGGAGCATAATTAATCAATACATATAATTCGCAAGAAGAATCCTTGTCATCATTGCGGCGTCGAGCGAGGCACACGCGAATACGCAAAGGCGTAAATCTATTGTTTTAAGTAATAATACAATTACATGTCAGCTTCGTCAATTTCAAACATTCACTAAAAATTACTTTGCTTACACACTTGTTTCTCATAATTAAATGATAATTTTTGAAAATTTATTTTTGCCATTTTCCTTCTTTTCCAATTTATTCGCAATTTATTCGTCCACTAATAGTTTGTTTGTTTGTTTATTCGTCAAAGAAGCGAAACAGCTGTTGTTTCTCGGATTTCGACAGCCACAGTTAAATATAAACAAAAATTGCTCTTTTTACATATTAATGATAACAACAGAATTGAGACGAAAGTCTTACGCGATCGTGACAAAAATGTTTATCAATTATCGGCTTGATCTCGAACGAAAACTAACTTCCAGATACGTGATTGCCCTGCTGAGAAGTGAAACCGCGATTATCACTACTGTATAATTTATATTTAGTGAGTTGATGGTTTGATTAGCTTAAAATAATTGTCCATTTTTCGAAGCAAAACTGGGAGGTTGGCCGGGTAAATTTCAAACATCAAATGGTTAAAAACTGTCGATTGATTAACATTGAGTTTAGGTCCGAACTTGGTTACAGTCAAATACTATGCAGGTGGCGAGGTCTCTTCGAAATTATAATCTCCGTGATAAAACTGTGTAAAGCATTTTCGCTGGGCATCTTCACTTAAGGGATTTCCTTGACGTAACCCGTGTAAATCTGCTTATCATTTTACGGCACATTTTTACCTTTTCGGTGATAATATCGATTTGAATTGAATATGATTCTCTGCTTTAATAGCATGAACGGCACTCTAAATGCCTTATTTTGAAGGAAGCTATAAAACATTTGCGATTGATTCTTGGCGTAGCATTTTGCTAAGGAATTTTGCATTTTTCCAGAGACGGATCGATTTTAATTCGGTAATTGCCAATATACCAGTGGTAATAAAGTATTCTGAGATTCCCCCGAATTCCTAAGATTTAGTGAAACAAAGCGTAAAACGTATTCCTCTCCGTTTATTAGCAAACAGAAATTCTCCATAGTGTCGCACGTGTTGACGAATAAGCCAATAACCGGTATGATGGAAGATGCGTTTATTTCTTTATCATTTTATTTAATTATTAAAAAATAAAATTACGGATTTCAAATGTATTTAGAGGATTGAAATTTTTTATTGTTCTCATGAGATATATTACAAGTGATGATATTCTTTTCAAAAATGATAAAAAAAACTAAAGGGTATAAATGAGTGAAAAGATTTCATGGGCGAAATAATATAGATCCGAATGAATGGTATTTCTTTCTCTATACCAATAATGATATTAAACATGTATCAAGAATTTATGTTCATGTTCGTCATAAGCGGGTTTTTCTTCTTCTACTACTTTTTTTTTAGGTATGTAAGGATTGTGCTCAGGATCAGCATTCAAACTAAAATTGAGAAAAATTATATATTACTAAATAAATAAATAAAAAAAAAAAAACTAGAAAATAATATTTGGTTTATCGCGAGCCTTGGATATATATTATATATTACACAAGAATAGCTTTATTGTTAGTTATCTCAACGACTTTCACGAATATTGTTATATATACAATTTTTTACAATAAAGTTCGCGTCAAATTTCATTTCAATATATTTATATTGACGAATATAATAATATATATGAATTTAAGGCGTGGTTTTTTCGATTTTCGAGGAACAAGAATTTTCTAATATAAACAAAGACATTATCTGAGCTGGCATTTTCTACATGTTACTAGATCGCTTGTCTGTTTGGAAAATCTGACCTTTTTCGTGTAAATAAAAAATCATGCATAAAATGGGCCCATCAACGCGGCATCCTAGAATGCAATGCAAAGTTTTGAAAAGGAAAGACTTCATGTCAACACTTCAATCAAGCAACCGACGAAATGTGACGAAATAAATCGTTGTTCAGGAAGGCGTGCTGCGTGGATACCAAACGGTGCCAAATACAGCTTTGCTGCTTCCTAAGAACTACTTCTCTTTGTCGTTCGAAAAGAGGTATCCAGTTTTTGCCGCGGGAAATTTGTTTTGCGTCTATCACTAGAAGTATGCAATTTATAGGTGACGCCGGTTTATCTAACTGATGTTCATTTTTCTTGTAAACTTTTAAAAAATCATAATTTCGCTAAGAAAAAAATGTTGTTTTATTACACTTGGCGCATAAACTCGGCTGCATAAATTTGATGTTTTGTCCATGTATATATATATATACATTATATATACATATGTATACATTATATATATATACATTGTATACATGTTTACATATATACAATGCATTGTTTGTATTATATATATAAGTGACATTTTACTCCCTCATATAAAGCTTTAGCCGCAAGGGAAATTGTCCGAAAAATGGTCCTAGGCTTGGGTCGACAGTTAGCGCAATAAATCCGTCATCTGGACCAATTCTTATTATAAAACACTAAAAACTAGATTTTGTGGTCATATAAAAATTTATTTTTTGTATGAATAAGACTAGAGTTGGTACTAAATAATGCCGTATTCCATCTTAATTTTCCAATTTCTTTTTCTATGGGAAAATACTATTTCTAATAACCCATTGAAGATTCGGCGATATAAAGTGAAAGGATCGTAAAAGCGACCCGACCATTTCATTTTCATATATATAGTTTGTTGTTCTTAATTATGTGATATATAAAATCCATATAGTTCAGAACGTACGTCCATATGGAAAAGAAACCATTTTACTTTACTTCGTTTTTATTTTTTGTCTGTTTTATATGGAGGGAGAGAGAAATATTAAAGTTTTCATGTCGCATGCGAGAAATTTTTATAAAATGAAAATTTTCTATATAATCGACTGTCGTATTTCCATTAAACAACTTGAGAAGGAGTGTAGTTTAAGCAACAAAATATATGAAGTTTTTTTTTACTGAACTTCTATGTAAAGATCCATACTTTCGAATGCAGTTTGCAACACTTACTGATAGTAATTAACGGCATCTTCGCATTTAACATTATACCACCAATCACAGGCGAATTCTTTTTGATTGAAAATTGTACCATTGGTGCATAAAAATGAGGCACCTTGATGACCTTCACGGCCGTCATGACACACATGATAGGCTTGGCAGCCCGTCTCGAGATTCGCATACATTCCGGGAACAGCCGGCACGTGAGCACAAGAGAATGAGGTATGAGGCACCTCATGATAAACGGGATAATCGACACCCGGCACACCGGGTACCTTCGATAAATCTTGTTTCTCTTCTTTTTTTCGTTCCTCAGTGGGAGGATGAAATAGATAACCGAAAGTCTAAAACAAAAAAAAAAACAAAAGAAAACAAACAACAAATGTAGTGCAAGAATTATATGATCATTCGGTAATCATTTCCAGTGCATTATTATATAACTCTTGTATAAATTTTTTACAAGGCAAACATGCATATATAACATACGAATTTTGGCAACACTTGGTATATGTAAATAAAGATAAAAAAAAAGCAAAAACCAAAAAAAAAACCATAAAAAAGAAATAAATACAAATTGAAAAGTAAATCTAAACTAACTGGTTGCAGGTCTAATTCGATTTCTTGCGTTCAAATTTAGTCCGATACATACATCACATACACGTATATACATACAAACACACACACACACACACACATATATATATATATATATATATATATATATATATATATATATATATATATATATATATATATATCTGCTTACGTATGGTGAAGGGTGTAATTTTAAGCACAAGTACCGAAAAGAGAAAAAAATCTGGAACATAACATTAAACCGGTTCTTTTATTCGTATTCATAAATAATTCGACCATGCAATCAATATATTATATTATAAATTAAATGCAATATTATTGAACAAATGTTGTTATTGGAATTACTGGGTGTTGTGGTTCGTTCTCTGCCATATACGAGCATTAGATCGATGTTTATATTTCACTGGTACTTTCAAAAAAGATATTAAAATATTAATTGATATACAAAACTAGGTTAGAGTTCTTTAAGATACAGATACAGGTAACAAGTAGACAATAATATATAAAAATAATTTCAGTTACTGTTGGTTTCAGTTCATTTAACACGAAATTGCTTAGGTGGTGCTGCACACCAACATTTACTTTCAATGATATGTTATAACGGTTTTTTATTATTCTTTTTTTCTTTTAAAGTCAACTGTTACTCATAGCAATGGTTTGCAACAAACACTTTTGCTCAAATGCATGTAAGCATCTATGGTATGCGCAATTATACAAAGATATTTATCATATGTGTCGGTAAATTTTGTATTTTTTTTTTTACATTCCGTACTCTCGAATGTTATCTATCTTCCGTAGCGAGCATAGCTCGGATGTAGTCCTAATATTTAACAATTCCTCCAACAGCGCGCAATTTTGGATTCTTTCGGACTATTGTGTCTATGTGTACTGTCGCATTAAAACAGAACTCTTTACATCTACGCAAATAAAAAAAATTACGATTGACATGCGATGATCAATCGGCTGTAGCCATGGTATGGACCAATTGCTTCCGGACTTTTTACAGAAAATTGCTAAATATTTCAAGTTTCAAATTTAATCGTTTCTCGCCTCACTTTTCGGCGACTGATTTAAACAAAATTACGTTCACTCCATTGATCGTCTACCCATCAACACATTCTCTTCTCTGTGGGCATAGAAAAACGTGCAAGTGAGCTATGATTACTACGATTTTTCCTATACCTAATTCCTCTCTTACTCAGATTACCGTTAGTATTTACTTGTATTTTTTTCCGTACAATTTACTTATTTTTTTACCATTAAACGCTGACTGGCGGTATTGATTACATGGAACAACAATCCTCAAAGTCCCCCACATTTCCACACTATGATGCAAGTCTAGATAAATATGTATGTTTGTGCACGTATGGTATATTTACCATACTACATATATATATATATATAGCACCATATATATCACGAACACTGAGTGTGTAGTTTTGTTAGGATGTAATACATACATGTATGCATCTTATATAGCTAAGCGGCAGGGTAGCATGCTTAACATAATATACTCGAAGAACGTATTTAATAAAAGAATGGAAGACTCGTTACGGACTGAATATCTAATTTTAAGGTTTTTGGTAATTAAGACAAATCGCTCACGATTTTCATGTTCTTCATTTACCATTCATGAAGTCACAAGGCTCAAAAGTACGCTTAAAAGAACTTATAAATCAGGATAAGATCTCGCAACTCTCGTGGTCAGCAAAATTGAAACTCAGAGAAGGCTGAAAATTGGCACAAATGTCAAGTGAAAAAAAATCTCTCAATATTTTTTTCTATCGCTATTGTATAAGAATTTTCTCGCATACAATAAATAATTAAAGCAAGTAAATGCATTTCGAGACTCCGTAGCATATTTCTATGCATTAGAGCTATGAAAAAGTTTATATACTTCCTTAGGGCGATTGAAGAAATAATTCTAGTAATATATAGACAAGGTTTGGATATTAAAAAAATCGCAAATATTTGGTTGTGATGTACCTTTCGTCTAAGATATTTGATTGTGAAATGAATTTTGGAAAAAAGAAAAAGTATTTCTCTTACTTAGACTAAGGACTTATGGACAGATATATTACAAACTGCGTCTTCTTTATGTATGACTTTTGTTAATTATATGGAAGAAATCTTAGAGTCCAATTGAGCAAAGTTTAGAGCTTAATACGAGGTTGTTATTAAGGAGAAATTTGACACCGAATTTGTTTCTCTAGGTGAGATTTTAAAATCAAAATCAACGGCCAAGTAGGGTTACATGGCTAACTCGATTCCGCTTTTCGTGCTAACCGAGGATATATCTATAGTGCTTAGTGGAATCTTTGCTGGTTAAAACTCTACGTCATTGTAGTGGCCTCTGTTTTGTTTAGATTGTACACAATCCATTTGATTTAATTGTTAATGAATTGTGGAAGTGAGTTTAAATTCAGTTCGATTTTTTCTTTAAATCATATCCTTGCAGAAAGAATAAAGAATTGTTTTGAAAAAGTTACCTGAACTTCTATAGCATAAGCCGCATAACACGCTACAGTCAATGAAATGCCCAAACATATTAGGAAACGTTGGGAAAACATGTCAATATTTACTGCTGCAAAGGTTAAAGATGTTACTGATAGTATTCGTTAAATCGCAGTTAATTTATATTTAATGATCCATAAGAATAATTTAAAAATAAATAAAGAGTTTAGTGTTTTTTTTTTTCTTAACTATTTGGATTCAATGGTAGTAGATACCTTTAAAAAAAAAAACGAATGTTTCGAACAATTTTTGTATTGTTTACCGTCTATCTTCAAAGACACAAAAACTTCAACTAAAATCCACTTGAACGAACAATAAATGCAACGCATTCAACTTAACTCAGTCCGTTTCCAAAGTTTATTGAAAAGAAAAAAAGCTCTTCTTGTGGTACATTTCATGGTATAATCAAAGATTTTAAGGCATCTATAGGCAACAAGGTATTGTATACGGTACGCGGTATACTGTCACTATATGTAGTGTACACATGTGAGTTATTTGATTTTTATTTATTCATCCATTTTTTATTTTTAAATATTTTAGGTCAAAATCTATTACGTCTGGTTAAAGAAGTAAAACAAACTCACCAAAAAAAAGTTAATGTTTTGCTTTATAATAATATTAGGAGCGCTAAGCTTTTTCCTTTTTTTTTTTTTTTTTTTTTTTTTTTTTTTTTTGATGGCATAGTTTTTTTTTTTTTTTACTTAATTTTAAAGTTTGCGGTTAGATTTTGTTTCGAAGTGTTAGCAACTGTGTGTGTGTGTGTGTGTGTGTGTGTGTGTGTGTGTGTGTGTGTGTGTGTGTGTGTGTGTGTGTGTAATATAGGTATGTGGATGCTATATAAACACACATAAGACAACAACACACACACACACACACACACACACACACACATATACTCGTGCGTATGCGCACACACCTGCACGCCCAAATCATTGTGGCATTTACATTGTAAATTATGCCTTAAATATGTGGACTTTTACTTTCGTTATGCACAAAATTTTGCAACGGTACTTGAAAATAGAAAAAAAAAACAAACAAAAAAATAAAAGTACAAAACAAAAGCACTGTTTTTTCTCTTCTTCACTTAAAATGTTAATTTACGGACAATACTCCTATGAAAACATTGCGTAATTGAATTAATTCCCATTGGTTTTTTTCTCACATAATCACCGTGCGGAAGCACAAGTGATTTATTGTAATTAAATATTTCTGTCCCCTAGAATACTATTCTACAAGTCTGCGGAAAAGAGAATTGATAGCCAGACTAGAGTGAATGGCAAGGGCCTGTTGCGCTTGTTGTACTTTGTTCTTGGTTTAACGTACCTTTTATGATAGGATAAATCTTACTACAAGCTCGAGGCTAATTCTAATAGCGCGGATTACTATTATAAGGATTTGGTGTTTCATTCTTTGGAATGACATTGCAAAGTAGCACTTGGAGGAATTGTATGGTGTGTGTGATTGTACTTGAACTCGCAGGAAGTGTCGTTGAGCTAAAGCACGATAGAGATTTTGGATAAGCTTTGCCTTGAGACTAGGAAAGGGACTTCAAAGCCTAATATACACTTTGCGGGCGAATTCTCAGATATAATTGCATCAAATTGTGGGCAAGGATTCAAATGTTTTTGGAATTGAAAAAAAAAACAAATATTTTTTTTACGAAATTTGCGCAATTTTATCTTGTAATACTTGCTATAATTATTATTAATATTTATTTAGTCAAAGAAACAAATGCTACGACTAAAGTCTTAAAGCACTAGCATTTAAGGCTTTATCGGTTTTAGTACAAGAACTCTAGCGCACTTGAGAGTCACACCTACGATCATTGAGTTGCTAGTTGTGATTCTTTGCCTTCGCTCACTCAGACTTAGGTTTTATGGAACTACTATATGAGGCTTCTTTGCCTGAAGGGAGGAATTTTGTTTATAGCATTGCGGCTGCGAGTTCGAGATTTACTTTGATCGTAAATGTCATATGTAACAACAGATTTTTTATGCATGTAAATCTTTTCTTATTCAGCTCAAAGATGATATTAGTTGAGAGACGAATATAGACGACTATATATATGTATATATTTTTAATTAGTTGTTTATTTAGGCACTTTATTCATATTTCATAAAATTCCGTCGAAGGTGTGAAAGCGCAATAACGTAAGCAAAGAACAGCTTTGTATAATACAATAACTGAGCATTTAGGCGATTCGACCATAATTCATTATATTTCGTAGAATGTAATATAAAGCAGTCTACAATGTGCTAGATTTACTTTTTAGGTATAACGAATGACTGCTTGATAGAGCAATGGGAGGCAAGATGCTTAAGATGTGTGCCTTTGTTTACAAGGATCTTTGCTTGTAGCCCTACACCACAGGCTAGTACAGGGTATAATAAATTTTTTTGCGGACGTATGTAACATGCAGAGGGGCTTAAGATAGACCCAGTTTTTGAACCGATTGATTCAGAAGCATTTTCTGAATCAATTTAAGCCGGTCTGTCCATTTTTCTGTTCGTCTGATGTCTACCTATACTTCACAATTTTTGCGATATTTTGATGAAATTTGGTAGACGGAGTGGTGCTTTGTTCCTAGGACGAACGCTGTTGAAAATGGTTTGGATCGATGCACTTTTCCGACCATTCCACAAAGCCCTGTTTTGAAGAGTTGTCATACGAGAAAAAAAATTTCAATTTTTAAAATTTCTCAACAAAACGCCCTCTATAATAATAGTATTTGGGGATTCTAAGTTGCTAAGAAAAATTTGGTTCAGCTGGAGGAGATTTTTGAATGCTCTCTCATATAACTGATCCTACGGTCTTCCGCGACTATTTTTTTAACGTAAATTTTTATATATTATATAAAATATTATTATAAGAACTAAATTTTACTTACTATCATCAATCAAAACTGAAATAAAAAACTAATGTGTGCGATGTATGCTATGTCTTTGAATTACCTTAGTCCACATTAATACGAAAGTGATAGAAATTTTTAAAGCGAAATGAAATATGAAATTAATTGCAATCGAAAGAAATTAATTCAATTCGTATTTTTGTAACTGTTTACAACAAAATATCTACCACGTACAAAAAGAAGAAAAAGAAGAATGGTTTCGCATTACAGTAGAAAGATAACGATAGTTATATACATATAAATATGTATATATATACATAAAATGTACTATAAATTAAGATATTTGGAAACATATTGCTTCTCTTCTTGTAACTTTCAGGCAAGTTTTATTTTACAACCAGGATATGTAGGAAATATAAGATAATATACATTTTGTTGCGAGTTTAGGGAAAATCGCTAAGTAGTAGTATTTCGGCATTCGAAATTGATGAGACGTGTCCATCTGTCATATAAACGTTCATGCAAAAAGTGAATCTCTCTACGGTACATAGGTGTACTTCTTGGTGAAAATTGTTCGGGTCCCTACCTCAGGCATAACGGTTCGAATGAAACGTAAGCTTTTATATGGCAAAAATTTTCATTTTTTTTTGATATTTAATGATGAAAATTTGTTCGTAATAGTAATTTGACGTATGATAAAATCAAGCAGCTGTTCCTTGGATATCATCTCATATGAGATTTCCCATGAATAAATGGTAAGCTTTTCGGAGAAATGTTTAATTTTTAGTATTTTGTGACGAAAATTGTTCCACAATAGCCATTTTAGCAAAAAATTAATGATAAGGAATTTGGATCACATGTTTCTATTTTATCCTAACCCTAACATATATATGGGTCTTATCATGACAATTTCTTGTACGGATAGAAAGTCTAATTTGTACTTTTTCATAATGCAAATTAAAAAATAATACAATTTTTAGGAAGCTAATTGAGTTTTTTTGTAATTGAGTAAGTTTGGGGCATCCTTCAATGTACGGGCCTTCAAATATCCCTTCGCATAAAAATAATGTGCACTTTTTGGTATGTTGTTATCAAAACAAGTGAATGACTGTGCTTGGTGAAATGGTGTAGGGTATCTAATGGTCGGCCTTGTTCATACTTGTGTTATTCTATATAAGTATGGGTTGTAAATAATTGAAATTTTGAGCTTTTTAATGTGTGTGCAATATGAGCGTCCAAGAGTATATTTATTCTCAGTTGCAAATTTTCGAGCATAATTTTCTTGGGAATGGTGCAATTGAGTTGCTGTAGATCCTTATGCAGGCCATGATGTCGCATATTGTCGGATAATTTTTACGGCGATAAATATGGAAACAATTCTTATCATAAATTTTTGGATATTTGGGAGTTTTGGTCCCGGATGCGGTTGATTGAAATTGGATTTTTTGAGTACTTATATAATGTAGGAAGGAATCGGTGTCGTGTGAAAACGTACTGGAATAGTAAAAAATGTTGTGCAGGAAAATGTGAACAAATTCATTTCTTCCCACATACCGCACCCACATTGTATCTGTACACCATATTTGACAAATCAAGACCTCTGTTAATTAATTGTAAATAAATATTCTGTTATCATATCCCTTACAGATTAGTATTTACGGTACTTGGACTACCGTAGGTCATGTTGGTTGGTGATCAGCGCTTTCATTAAACAGAATAAAAGTTGTCGCAGTTTGTTAGGAATATTTGGGTCACGTTGGCGCCTTCTCTTCCAACGAGCTCGAATAATACCATAAATCGACGGTCGGACAGATGTTAAAGTAAAAGTATATTGAGGGATTTCTCTCACGACGTGGTATGTGATGTCATAAGTTGGCCAACAGGTTACGTCAATGATTGTGCGTTCGAGAGATGACATTGCAGAAACTCTGATATCTCGGTAATCAGTTCAAAATCTTCATTAATGTGAAGATTAGTTTTAAGTTTTGAAAAAATTCTCTATGAAAACATTTGTGAAGTTTGCGGTCAAGATGCTGATCTTTGACGATCCGGCAACAGTTGAGTGACTTTTATTGGAAAGTTTTAATACCTCCGAGGTATAGCTTCGATCGATTACAGTTTGTTTCGCTCTCCGCTCCCTGCAAAATGCCTTGATAGTCTACAGTTGCTTTCAAACGACGAATAACTAACTAAATCACTTGACCAAGTTTCTCGCCAATAAGCTATAAAATTTTGACATCAATGTCATTGTCCAAACTTTTCGAGACCATAGGCAATACGTGTTTGTACTTAAACAAAATTCAGTTTTGAATATAAAAACATTTAATTTAAAAACAAGCAAGAAAATTAAATTCGGTCGGGACCGAATCTTTTATACCCACCATCGTTATCCTAAAAAAGAAAAAGAACAAAATTGTCATGCTCTATAGTATGGAAGACGCGCAGCTGATTTTTTCTGCTTTCAAAATAAAAATTTTTGGCATTTGGATGTTGTAGGCGTGTCCTTTGAAAAGTGTAGCGCAAATCCAAATCCTTTTGCAAATTGTAGGCGATATCTTCATTTTCCTGGAGGGGAAAACGTTTACCAAAAACTCTACAAAGTTGCGCAAACAGGCAGATGGGCAGACGAACAGGGACTTAGGTGCATTCAAGAGTTGTAATTGGCCAAAAATTTGTATACTTTATGGGGTTCTTGAAGCTTTTTTCTGCGTGTTATAAAACTATTGAATAAATAATTAAGTTTTCATACACTCTAATATTGGATAGGCGTGGTCATCATCGCCGATAGAATATGCGTTCAAAGTTTTGTTCATTTATTTGCTACAGTTTATGAATAATGAGCAAAAACCAATTTTTTATTTGTCTTGAAAAACGGAGATGTTCTCGATTTACCTGGTGCTGTGGGCGTGTTCTTCGACCGATTTGGCCCATTTTCAATGTCAACCTGCGTGCAAGAACTGCAAATGCTTCTGCCAAATTTAAAGTCTGCAGCTTCATTTTTGCGGCCAGGAGAATGTTTACAACAGACATTACATAGACGGACAGACGGACATGCTTAGGTCGATTGAGAATTTGATGCTGATCAAGAATGTATGTACTTTATGGGGTCTCTGATGCTTCCTTCTGGGCGTTGCAAAGGTTTTGACAAAATGAATATACCCCTCATTCCTCGGTGATGGGTATAAAAATCACAAAAACTTTCAACACTTTTTCCACCATCCATTATTTCGCAGAGGCTCAATCGAATGTGTAATCGTATGTTCCCAATAAACTGAATGAAGAAAGCACAGAATCTTAACGGAAAAGAAATCATTCCAATATTTGTATTCAAGCAACTAGGAATATTGTAACGTACCCCTCGTAATCCTTTTTGGGATTTTACATATTTATCCGATTTCTTTGCAGATTCGGTTCGCACCACAGAATTGTGATTTTTGGAATAGCGTAGGTTTCATTAACAATTCTTAAGAGATCTAGTTACAGATTATGTATAAGAACTGAAAGCATTGCCTTGTTCACTCGAATATTATTCGTATTGTAGGTTGAATTCTCTTGAGTCGACTCACTTTGCCTTTCACAAGTAGACGGTATCTAACTCCATTGCGACATTTTAGTGTTAATCCCTTTTTTCGCGAAATGTTGTGGGAATTGTTGTTAGTATTTTAGACATTCGCTAGCCTGGCATGACGCCAGGTACAGCGTCGTGAAGGTGTATTTCGTTTTATTATTTTTTCTGACTTTAGTTTCTTGGAAGCAGTCAACTAGTTTTCATGCAAACTCATTTCATCACATGCGGGATTTTCGTAGCAATGCACTGTTTATACACGATACACCACTAGTAGTGGTACAAGGGTGTATTAAGTTTGTGCGTATGTATGTATCCAACATCTAGAAAGAGTAGAGATAGATCCGACTTCGATCGATCTAAGCTTGCCTGTCCGCTTGTCTGTCTTGCTTTCTTGCGGTACACCTCTGCGTTTCGATGCAAGGACGAACGCTTTTGACAGTGCTTCGGATCGGAGTATCTTTTCGACAATTTCCCATATAACGCCTTATCTTGAGAAGTCGTTATATATATTATGAGAAGTTATAGGGTTCGATTTTTGCATTAAATTTTTCAATTTTTATACACATTTTCCTAAATAATTTTTGCTTACAAAGTTTTTGCACAGAAGTTCGCGAACATTTTGCAACATTCATCGAAACGGAAAACGCAATGAGAAGTAAATAATAAATTTTCATTTTTGTACTTTTAGTCTAGTGTTGGGTTTATTATTCGATAGACAGTATTTTTACGAAAATAATTTATATCGATTTTTTATAAAAAAAAACAAAAAAAATTCTAAAATAATTATTTATTAGAAACTCGCTTGGAAAGATTATCTATATATAAAAAATTTGAATGAAAAAGATTTTTTACAAAATATATTTTATATAAAATTTTTATTAAGCAATTAATGTGTTTTTTCGATTTTTTTTTTTTTTTTAACGTATTATTAGTATTTTTATTATACAAAAATTCTTCTATAAAAAAATAACTATAACAAGTTTTTATTTGCTTCCGGAGTACAAGGGTATGTAATAATAATGATTTAATTCATTCAAAAAAAAAAAAAAAAGACAAAAGCAATCTTATTATGTCAAGCTGATGAGTCGAGTTAATTGAATCCATTCCTTCGGCCAATTATGAAATCTTTCAAAACAATAAAACCAACTTCCATTTTACAAATCGTCACGTGCACGTGCACATATGTCTATATGTGTATGTGTATGTGTATGTGTCTAATGTGCACACAATATATATGCACTAATGCATATAATGTTTGCGTTAATAACTCATCATATCGTCCAGGCCGTCATTATCGTAAGCCTCGACTTTCTTTAAAAAATTCAAATTAAAATTATTAATAAAAAGCTGTAAAGAAAGTAAAAATAAGAAAAAACAAAAAAAAATCGAAAAATCAAATTGTTTCTTATCATCGATCAATGTATAAACAAAGAGTTTACCTGATCGCTTTTGTAGGTGGGTAAATAGGGTTTGCCACCCGTTCGAGATACACGAGCAGATTTTGGTATTGTCGGCGTATGAATAATATTGAAATTTTGATATGATTTTGATTTAGTGAAAATTTTATTCATCCTCAGTGGTATTACGTTCTGATATTGAGCTGTAATGGAAATTTGTTTTTTTTTTTTTCAGTTATCGAAAAATCAATATTAAGGAGAGCTTAATACATTTATCTTGCGATTGGAATTTCACTTGATTTAAAAGTGGATTATATATATGCAGGGGCTTATAAACCGGCAGCACAACTGTTTGTGGTGTTAGATCCATTTTTTGCCCGTGAATTTGCGGAAACAAATATGTCGTTTCGATCGATGGCAGCTCGTGGTAACGGTAGCGGCCTTCTTCAGGAGTAAAACGTCCGTCGGAACTTAAAGCCACACGAAATACTTTACGCGATGGTCTACTTAAGAATGGATAAACCTGAACAGGCGTATAAATCAATTCGTATGAGTTGCATTATGATATAAAATCAAATTTTCAAAACTTTTCTCCAGACCTGCGGATTTCTTTGCTCTGGCACTACGCCATCGGGTACACTGATGCCATCTTTCTGCAATTGATTCAAAAATAGACGCTCCGTTTCGAAGGCTGTATCGGGTACACGCCCGCCCGCATGTGGTAACACTTGTTCGCGGTAAATTTGACGCTTCTACAGGAAATAATAATAAGAAGGAAAATTGTAAATATATCGAGCATCTCAGTCCTTCATTGAATAATAAGCTAAGCTTTATCTTTAAACTTTCGTATTATATCTGAATAATACATGGAGCATAGAAGATTTCTTATAAAATTGGACGTGTGATGTTTGTAGTGTCCTTTGCTTATTTAAGGAAACCTTTATTTATATAAACATTCGCCTAAGTGTCTTATCACAATCAGAATGCCCTGGGACAGACAGATGAGTCAAGATTGAACGACAAGCATTAGCACGGACATGAATATGCAGAGGACATTTACGATGTCTCTTAACTTTAAAATGTAATCGCGGCTTTTTTTATATATCATGTTAAGATGTTAAGATTTACGATACCCTACAATCAATCTTATAATGAAATTGTATTAAAATAGTTGTCACGAATTGTCCGAAATTCTGTGAGCAAGATCGTGATGTGTGAAGTTTGTCATATGACCATAGAAGATTTTATGTTCTTTTCTCGCATTCTCTTGGCCTATGTCTCTTGTTCTATTTTGCCAAAAAATGAAAACTCTATCAGTAAATTGCCAATGTTTTCTCATATGTCCATAAAAAAGCTTTAACTATTTACGTAAAATTTTGCAATCAAATACTAGAAGGTGCTTACATACTTTGACCGAAGAGTACCAGGACGTTTACGACATTTACTGAGTGATGTCGATCGCTTGCGAGATTTTTTATTTTAATATTTTGTTTTAGACGATTTCTTTCCAAACAAGTTTCATTTCTCAAGCACAGCACATAAATCAACGCTTATGTCATTCGCTTTCTCGAAACGAATCGTGTAATGAGCAAAATGACCAGAATATCTTGAAGGAGTGTATGGGAAGCGTAAAGATTGATACGAGCAAAAATGGTGATAAGATGGATGATGAAATAGTGAATCTATCACGTTAAGGTTCCGTTTTTATACCCATTACCGAAATGTTTGCAATGCGCATAAAGGAAGCTGCCGAGACCCTTAAGTATGCTTCTCTGTCTGTCTAGCTGTCTGTCCATCTGTGCGTCGATATAATGTCTAATGTAATCATGCTTCTGGCCACAAAAATGGAGCTATTGTTTTCAAATGTGGCAGAAACATTGGAAGTAGTTGCACACAGGTGGGTATTGAAAATGGACCAAATCGATCGAAGGACACGCGTCCAGTACCATGTAAAGTAAGCACGTCTATGTTTTTCAAAAGCAATAAAAAATTGGTTTCTCGCTTATTACTCATAAACTGTAGCAGATAATTCTACGAAAATTTGACCGCATATTCTCTGGACGATGCTGAGGTACCTCTACATTGGGAAAAAATTGGCCAAGCCTATTTAATTCTATAGAATGTCACAATTTCATTTTTCATCAAAACTCTAGTGCGGTCGTATGCAACATGCAGAAGAGCTTAAGATGAGCCCACCTTTTATTATACCGATCGATTCAGAAGCATTATCTAAATTGATCTAAGTCTGTCTGTTCGTCTGAACTCTGTTCATGTAAATTTGCGTTCAAACTATTCAATATATGTCGCATTCTTTGAGATATTTACATGAAATATGGTACTGTGACGTGAACGCTATTGAAAATGGTGCGGATTGGTCCACTTTTTCGACCATTCCCCCATATAACGCCCTATTCCGAAAAGTCATTATATGGAAAAAAATTTTGCTTTTCAAAATTTCTCGGCAAAAATGTAGTATTTAGGCATTCTAAATTGGTATGAATACCTTGGATCGGCTGGGGCAATTTTTGAACCCCTCCCCCTCACATAGCGAAAACTGAAGTTCATATGAGAAAAAGATATAATTTTCAATGCTTCATGAGGAAAATTATATCATAATAGTAATTTAACATAAAAAATGGGACCATTTTGACCTATTTTTTGGATCCTGCGCTAATAAGGAGTTTCACGAAAATTGATCCTTTATAGAGCAGCAGAAAAGTGTAAGTTTTAATAAGTGGTGATGGGTATTAATCATCATACAAATTTGAAACAAAATTTTGACCATCTACGCCTATTTTCGGATCCTGGCCTATGTAAGGATTAAACTTGTACTATATAAGGTTGTGTTTTGAGCCCGCTTCCCCAGAGCTACGCGCATAAAAACTGGGCCTTTATATACAAACGAGCTATAATTTTTGTGTTCTATAATAAAAATAAGAATTGTGTTAGACAATGTGGTGTAGGGTATTTAATGATCGGCCTAACAAATTGGGGCGTATAAAGTCGTCGTCCATTCTTAAGCTTATTCACTTTATAGCACTTTTGCATCTTGCAAAAGCTTTGGTGCAATAACAAGCATATCTTAGGTACCTTGCTAAGGTGATCTGATGAGTTTGCTAAAAAATGCATGTAACATGGTATGATTTCGTGAACAAAGTACTTGCATTTATTAAAATTGAAAGTCGATTAATCAATTGCAATATAAACAAACAGACATACAATTTAATTTCCCATCAGTTGAGATGAGAGATAAATAAAAATAATAAAAATGCTTGTAATGATGAGTTCGTCACTTACTTTAGGAATTCTGTCCATATTGGCACAATGATCGCCCATGGTTAAATAGACGATGAGCAACAGCTTTACCGTACAAGAACTCATAATAATTCACAATATTTTTTTTTTTTTTTTTTTTTTTTAAAGATGTTTAACTTAAGCAATGTCTTCTTTAAGACGTTTACGGATGTTGCTTAAACGAAAATTGCTTTCAAGCAGGCACGATTTGCTTTTCAAAATCACCCTTCACGTTAAGCATTATAGCATAAACCACTTGTAAATGAAAATTAATATATATAAGAAAAAACAAAAATAACAAATACAAATAAATAAATATATAAATCAATAAATAAATAAAAAGGGAAAAATGAAAAAAATGTATTTCAAATTTTATAAAATAATTTTGAAAAAGTATTTTAGTTGGAAAGGTTTGTCCGTTCGTGTTCAATTTAAAGTGAAAAAATAAATTTACTAAAAATTGACAATAATCGCAGTGGCATTTGAATGTCGTTGCATCGCCTGCCATGGTAACTAAAGTCACCTTAGATTGAAACGGACGCGTTTAGAGAAACAATAGCATTTAAATTGGAATGCAGTCAAGAGTTTAGCAGGGCTTTTACATTGTTTTCCATTAAAATGTAACAATCATTTTTTTATTTATTTTTTTTTTTTTTTTGGGGTTAGTTTTGGTTTTTGTTTCTAAAGATTATTTCTTTTCTTTTTTTTTGAATCTTTTGTGATCGTTTACTTTACTAATTAAATGCGACTTTATTTTTTGGAAAATGTATCGAACGTGCAGTTTATGATGAACAAGTGTTTGATGTTTGGTGATGGAGTTTGGCTTTACTTTGAAAAAAATGAACCAAATATTCGCACGCACGCGCTTTTAAAAATCACGATGTGATCTCTGCAACGGAAGCCACTATAGTAAAACAATGCCAGAGATGCTGATGACTATTGTAGCATTGTCTTCTTTAAATCTTCTGCTTGTAAATTGTATTGGAGTTGTTTTTTTTTATTTTTTAGTTTTTTTGCCAAACAAAACTTTAGCTCAAATTTACTTAATGCTTTGCTCCATTGAAGCATTTTTTCTATATTTATATACATATGTCTGCAATCTACTGCAGGGAAAAATGTACCCATAAGTGACAAATAGTAAGAGAGTTTAGCAAAAGAAGAAAAAAAAAAAAACATATACATATATATGTGTACTCTAAAGGTATACAACACAGTGTATTTTTATAAATTTTTTTATTCAAAATTTTCTTAATTAACGCCTACGTAAGCATTAATCAGAAATCTTGTTATGAAATTTCCTTTTTATTCTCTCCCCCACTCTGTTTCGGGATACGAGATGTATTTAAAATTTTTTCGCTATCTTTCAATTTTTTGAATTCCCTCCGATATATAGTAGTTTTGCAACATGTGGTATACAGCAAAAGGTGTTAAATTTAATTAGATTCTTTCTTCTTTTGGACTACGCCAGGCGAGGTGATGGAGGACATGTAATTGCTCGACTTTGCTTAATTCGTTTTTTCCTTCCATCCTTTCTTCAACAACATCGTCAACGTTGTTACGCAGTTTCGCAAATTCAATTAAAAAATGAAATTTTCTTCTTATACCCATTTCCACGGATGATTGGAGTATAGGAATTTTATGAAATCAATCGGAGGACAGACAAAATAACTGAAAACCGAACCCTCTTAGATGCAGAGTGTTGCCTTATAGTCTAATTACATTACCTTTACATTCGCTAAAGAATTGCAGCTTGAGAATGCTGGGGACAGATGGACTTACCGAAGTCGAAGTGGATTCCAAGACTAAATATATATTTCATGGGACGCGCAATATGTACACGTGGTGGTCTATCTATTCGAAGGGTTCACGTTCGCCAAAATTTTTATAGCAAATTGAAGTCTGAAACTTTGCATACGCAGCTATTCGCCTGATCAGATATAAAAATGGGGTTTAAAACCGTAGGAGCTCTCACTTACAATATATAGAAAAAATTGATCACAAAATTTGGAATGAAAATAAATGTTTCCCATCGATTAGCTGACACACCCATAATTAGGTGAATACATTGTATTTTTTAATGTGCATTAATTTGTTTACAGCAATCATCAGCGCTGTCCCGCCCACCAATCTGACTTGTTTTGATGAATAAATCGAACTTGCTTTCTAATAACCAAGATTTTCCTACATACCACTGTCTATCTATCCTTATAAAGCAGAGGCTTCATAAATTTACTTCACTAGTAACTCTTCGGATTTTTGTTCTGAAGCACATTGCAATAGCATGATACTATGAAATTATTCCAAGAATCTTTGTTTAGTTTTTGTATTTAATGTATTAACCGGCAATAGGGTACATTCGGAAAGTAAGTGGACTGCAGATGCGAAGGTTCTTGAGCGTAGGCACTTGAACGTTCAACGCTGAAGATGATGAACCTTTTCGGCTTTGCCTGTTTGCCTTTTTCTGAGATCGTTTGCGAGCAATTCAATGAAAATCATTTATTTATTTTTAAAATTAATGAAATTCTTTTTTATTTTTTAAAATGGAAAATGGAATTTTTTTTTGCAAAAATTATAGAATTGCAACCACTGTGCAAAGAATATGTTTGTTGTATCTTTCAATAGTTGTGATTGCCTCAAAGCAATGTCATCAATACAAACAACCGTACAATAGAAACAATGGAAAAATCTTTTAGACTAAAATGAATTCAAAATCTAACTTCGAAGCATAAGAAGAGGGAAAAATCATTCAAGAATATTTTTTTTTTACCTTTTTTTTTTTAATTATTTTATTTTCATTTAACTCATCTATTTACTATTATTATTATTTTTACGTTAGTTCTGCTATAATTTTGTGGTATACAAAGATTAAAAAAAAAAAAAAAAAGAAAAAAAATTGATGTTGTTGTTTGGTTTCATTTGAATTGGGTGAACGTGTGGGTAAAGCTCAGTTCTGATAGAAAACAGCAAGACACACCGAAATGCACTTTAACGTAATAAATCGTGTGTGTCTGTGCATGACTGCAGTAAGCTCATCCAACCATTGACAGTAATCGGCATAGATTAATAAACTCGATGTAATCATCTAAGATAAACCTTAAGCACATCGGCGTATGCCCGTGTGTGTATTGTCTTGCTTTTCTTATTATAGGCTTATATAGGTGTTGCTTATGGGTGACTATGTTCATGGCCATCCTCCATATGCACTAAGAGCACTTGCGTGCCGCTTTCGTCTTAAATACATCAAATTTTGTTGGGCTCTTATTGTTAAGTCATTTTCATAAACTTAAGGAATTATAACAAAAAAAAACCAAAAAACATTTTTATTACGTTTTTTCGTCTGTTTTTTATTTATGTTTTAAAATTCTACAATTAAATGCAACAAAAAATAAAAGAATTAAAATAAAATGCTTTGTTCAACAACAAAACCTTTCATTTAATCAATGCAACTCGTTTCCTACAATCTTTACGCTTGCAAAACTTTGGTTTGTTCCTCAACACATATTACTTTCATGCTGCACTCATAGCCCTGCATCCCAAATGTATAAAATTGAAGCGAAAATTAAATTTGTTCATCAAGTTCTAGAAATAAGTTCGTGTATAACGTTCTTCCTTTTCTTCCTTCCCTTAACTGCATACATGTCTTATGTTGGGTATGCTAACTGAAGAAAAGAAATTTGAACTGATTTCTAAAGACTTCAACTACCTTTTGGCTGCCTACGCCTGCTTAGTAGAGCTTGAAGACTGATCATATCAGAGTTTATTGCTTGAAGTAAAAACACATAACGACAAGCTTCAAAACTTTACCACTTTGCTAATAGCTGTAGTGGCGAGATTTTTCCGATCGGAGTTGACTTACAGATCGTCTGCAAAGCGGCGATGTTTGTTGATTGTAACATAATTCTTACTCGACGGAAGACAACTGCCGAAACAGCAAACGGCAAAAAAATAAAATTCGAAAAAAAGTGCGGGACGTAAGTCTACACACCCTTTTCCTACCAATGCTTCCACGTATATTTTCTTAGGCGTCCATCTGTTCTTTCATCCCTCCTTGCTATAGTCAAAGAAAGCTACAAGAGAGACGCCTTTACCCAGATCAGCACGAAACAAGCCTGATCCGCTTAGAGATACGTCCTTAGTTACTGTGAAAATTACCGAAACTAAAGTATTTAGAGAAATCTTTTATCGATCTATGATAATAAGACAAATACACAATGATCATGAAACAATAAGCAGAACAAGTCAGCGCATGGATGATTTATACCGATCTATAAAAAACTTTCTTTCATTTCTCTCACTATACTTTTTATTTACTTATTCGCTTTTTTTTTTGGTCAGAGCCATGGACATCTAAAGTTCGCTTTCAACATGAACGCATAGTCTCATTTATTTTGGGTGACAAAATATCTCGGAGTGATGGGCATCCGCAAGCCGTCTCGATGCAAATGCAACGTCTCTTCTCTTCCAGTGGCTTAAATTTATGTTTATGGTTGAAGATATAATTTTTTGTATGCATACGTTTATGCTACCATTTCAAGTAAATTTTTGTTAAATAATCTTAATTTTTAATTGCATTTTGTCTGCTGAGTTGTGAGTTGCAATGATGCTCAACTTGAAACAGTTTACAGTCATAGTTCATTTCTATCGTATAATTTAGGTCATTCAACTAAATGCACAGATTTTATTATTATTATCGCTTCGCACGTAATCGTTCTGTACATGTGTGTATGTATGCACATATGTTTTGAAAATAACAAATAAAAATAGCAAAACTACTTATAATAAATTGCATTTGTAAAATTTTAAAGGCCTTAGTACCCACATTGCCCATTATCGCAATAACATCACCAAGCCAACTCAACCAAAAAGAAGAAGAAAAGAATCATTCGAATGGAAGCACGATTGGGGAACTCGATACTATGGCGGTACGGGAAAGTAGCTTTGAAAGCCCTTGACACCCAAACTCCAAACCCGAACAGTAAAATCACTCCAAAACCCTTAGCTTAAATAGTTTCTATCAAGCAAGTCCACAGACTGACTACATATATTTGAGCCGTTCACTGCAGAAATCGATTAACTTCGATTTTGATAAATCTTAAATTGAAATGTCAGCAAAGCATTTGGTATAACCATAGCTTTATAATAGCTCTCCTGAATAATAAGCATAAAGGGCAAGAAGTCTCTGGCCATTGGAAGATAAATTTTGATTTACTTCAGAGGCCGGTTCGATTAACTTCATACTCTAATGTAAATCGTTGCAATTGCGCAAATCAAATGCCATAGGAAGCGATGGATTATATCAATCAATTGTTTAGTTCCATTTTATGAGAATTAAAATAAAGTCTACTTACCGCAGGATTACGTACTTCTCAAGCGGTTTTAGAGAAATCAATATTTTACCGTTAAAATTACGATGAGTGAGACTAATACAATAACAGTGTGGATATGGAAAACAGTAGGAATCGTCTGATGGTCGTTCAAAACGGATTATCAATAGAAAGTCGGACTTAAGGGATCGTTCGTGGTTTTCTTCGAATTCTTCTGAATTATTCAGTTAAAAGAGATTGAACGGACGCGTAGTCATATGGCTGAAGATCGAATGATAAGATCAAAGAAAACCGTTCGTATTTTCGATTATGGTTTTTTAGCGAAAAGTAACCGATACAGGATTTCCAGTAAGTTGGCCTAAAATAGGCATAGTTACAATGGTCCAAACTCACCCTCATACAATTCAAATGCGACCATGAGGAAGATTTAGAATCTAATGCCATTTATATAAGGAAATCTGTAGAAAGCTTTTGTTTATTATTTTCCTAAAGATAGAACTATGCCAACTGTGGAAACAAGGAGAGACATGATGGACCTGCTAAAATGAATTCCTCCTGTTAAACATGGTTACTACGAAAACTTGATAACAAATGGAAATAGTGTGTCCTCACATACTGCGGACGAAGAAGACATCGTTTATATTAATTAGTTAAAAATTATGTCTTGTAGCGGAACCGTTAACATCCGGTTTGATGGAAATTTTTTTATTTTGTTATTACCACAAAACGATTAACTCCGCCGCTGACGGTATTTATGCCTACGGCATGTGGCTTACTACGGGCTCACTTAACAAGGGTATGGAACGGAAAATGTAGGAATTTCTTAATAAATCTTTAAGCTGCTTCAAGGCGCCTAGAAACGGTTCCAATAATCTACTCGAAAAATGCTATTCGTGCCGAATCCTGGACCTTGGATCCTTGATCTTTGAGTTCTAAAATAATCATCGTTTAAAGCGAAATTTGGAGCCGATCACAATTGCCTCAAGTCCGAGGTAAAAGTGTCTGAGGTAAATTACAAAATTAGATGCGCTCGGCAAACAATTTCGACAAAACGGGCCATTCTTTTATACAATCAACGAAATATTCGACTTTTTAAAAGGTTTGGTGCAAAGTACTCTCAATACGGGACAATTTAGACTTCATTTATCCTATATATGCGTTCGTGATTCATTGTTTCGTCAGCTGCTCGGCCGGAGTAAATTGTTTGTTACGTCAACGCAACTTTAAATATTGTCTTCATTTGATTCATTTCTCGTAAATTTTTATTTTTTTTATTTGTTAATTCAGGCTGGCTGTCAAGCACTTTTCGATTAAGTTGAAGATATCAGATTGGACTCGTACTCACGCTTTTTTCCTCCCTCTGTATCATTCTGTTTTTTGTTTTTTTATTGAGGTGGAAGACCATCAAAAGGCGGCCATTTCGGGGAGTGGGAGACTTTAACTCGTTAAAAACCGTCTATACTCCTAATCCTTCACTGCGGCACGGCCGCTAGGATGCCTCATGTCCCAATGAGGGTTGCCGTTTATGCACTATCTATGAGCCTATGTTGACGCTCTTCGTTTCTTTGTTGTTGCCTCAGTATATTTGCGGTAAACACTCCGACCGCTAAAGGATATATGTTCAGCGTCCCGGGTGCAATTACAAAAGCTACAAAATGGGCCCATTCAAATTTGCATCGCTACAAATACGCTCGGAAACACCCATAGTCGCTTAATAACTGAGTTATGTAGTCGTCTATCTCTCCGTGCTTTCTATTAAACCATGCATGTCAGGTCTGCTATTGTTCCACCAAACAAAATTTTGCTCGTAGTTTGGCATTGTCAGACCGTATGTTTTCAAAGTTGATTTTGTAGGCACTTTCTGTACGCACTGATATCGTGGAATATGCGGCGCACACTTAGAGCGCAAAGCCGGTATGCTGCTTCAGCGCGTCTTGAATATGATGATCCAGTGCTTTTTATCGAATGAAGAAGCCATGTAATATAGTTGCTGCTACCACCTCAGCCATCACTTTTCTGGGGCCCTGTCTAGGACGTCGCGTGTTTGGTAGCAGCCGCGCTCACACCTCTGTTGCTCTTCCACTTATGCGCTGCAGATGCTTCTTATATGTTAGTCTGCAGTCGATCGTGATTCCTGAACATTTTATGGTATCTTGGCAGGGTATGTCAGTATCGCTCACTTTAAATGTGATCCTTTCCAACTTCTTCCTTGAGGCTATTAGCACTGCTTCCGTCCTTTCTTCAGCTAGTTTTAAATCCACTGTGTGAAGCCAACTCTTGACTATTGACTGGTCGCATTACCTGCAAGAGCGGAGATTTCTCCTAGAGGCTTTGCTACGACTTTTATTGCAATATCGTGAGCAAAACCCGTTGTTGAAGCTCCATTTGGAAGAAGTAATCTCAAAATGTTGTCGTACATAATATTCCACAATGTGGGATCTAGAATTGCACCCTGCGGTGACCAGCCGTTTTCTACACCCTTTCTCCGTTCCCTTTCGGAATTTCCTACCCGGAAAGTAATTAGTTACGATATTGACAAAATAGTGTGATGCTCTTTTTTCCTAGAGCGCAGCTATGATGCAGTACGAATCTGCCGAATTGAAAGCATTTTTGTTGTCCAATGTCATAAATAGGCTGTAGGTTTTGCTGCCTCCAACCCAGCGCAATATTTGTGACCATCCTCATTGCATCAGTATGGTACTATGTGTGTGATTGTATGTGCGATAAAAACTCGATTTTTTCTTTGGCAGACAAACGCACTATGCGTTTCTCATTCTCTTTCAATAAAGCGCCACTCAGTTGACATGATTTTAAAATGAGATCTATCTTCAATATAAGTGGATGGAGTCTAGCAAGGGGGGTAAATTTCAAGGCCAAGAGAAGCATCGTTGTCTTTTATCGCGCGCGATCAGCAATGGAACTGCCTCTTAGTTTGATGATGTAAATGTACAAGAATCGACAGCTCTTGATATTCTAGGCTGGCGAATATAGAACGACGTTCTTCGGAGAGAACATCTATTCAAAGTTCCGAAAAAAAAATATGACTTTGATGTTTAAAGCAGTACAAAAACTGATTCATCGCAGGGTTTATCCCTACACTTCACGGATGACTGCTTCTATGTCTTGCTTAAAAGTTCGCGATCACGCGAGCTTAAATGCTCGTTACTGATGAGGAGCCTATCCAGCACCTTCGACACTTGTGATGATTGGCGTAAGGTAGGCTGCACAGTACTTATGCGTGGGTACCTTCGTAGAAAGATATAAAAAAGATTGTATTACTTCATCAAGTTTTAATAGAACTACATCGGTTTTCTTAGCGTTCTCATCCGTCCATCCCAACTTCTCTTTTTTTCCCCCCACTGCCGTCTTTTAAAACAACCTGCCTAGAATGGGTTTAATCAAAGTGCCATAAATTTGCGCTTTCAACTCGAGGCTACACGAACACTACTGCTTCTTTCGATCCCTTACTGGCCACCGCTGGAATGATGACCATAACCATGGAAATTAGATGGTTGACTTATGAAATGTAAGAAAAAAAATTTCATTATTCTCAAATTCTAAGTCAGTATCTGCTCTCAGTATCAGTGTAAGTAATTAATTAACGTAACTTTTACTTTTGGCTTTGTAGTTTTTCAGACATCGTAGATGTTAAATGGTATATGGGCAGATCACGTCTAAAATTTCCGATTTTTTGCGCAACTGGTTTTTTCTCTCAATTTTAAGACTTCCCCTACAAATCTGAATCAACGGAATGGCAAACTTAGCGTGACTCCATGGACCAGTAATGACTTATCCGGAAAAAGGCAAAAATTATCTCGCACAATGTTTAAAAAAACTTTCATCAATAGAATGAATATATGAGATCAAGAAAATATACGTAAAATGATGAACGAAGTCAAGGCTTCGATGTGTTTGTCGTTACTCAACTTATATCTAAATTTTGTATCAGCTGACGATTGTGAATTTATTCGCAAGTTCATGTTGTGATCCTCGCAACATTGTAGAGAAATGATACCGGTTCAAGACAAATTACAAATCGTTCCTAATAAGACACAACCGGTTACAAGAATTTTTAATATATTACCTGCTTAACCAGACTTTTAATTTTATATTATATTTAAAGTTGTTTACGACTTCAATTACGTGCTTGCTGATTGCTTCTGCCTTTCTAAACACCTTGAAAATTTTAAATTTATCTTTTGCCCCAAACATAATTTTTCAACGATTTATTTCCTTTGAAAATTCATGCAAGCATTTGTTTTCGGGGGCTTATTAAACATTTTCTTAAGCTATATAGGTAACATAGAATGTAAGAATACATTAAAATATTTAAAAATTATGTTCTCAAAAAAATAAATAAATAAATAAAATGTTGAAAATAAAAACCAGTAAGAAAATTATAGTCGGGGAAGGCCGACTATTACATATTCTACACCGCTTCGCCCAATACAGTTATTGGCTCGTTATGGTAATAATACCCCAACAGCTACACATTATTTTCATGGAAAGGCGTACTTTTCATTAAAGTCTGCATATTGGAGGAATACTTACGTGATCGAAATTCGGTAAAGTTAAGTTCTATGTCAAACTAATTGAACTAATTCCCACCATGTAATATTAAAAATTATGCTTTTTCACTATATATATAGATTGAGTTTGCATAGGAACGATTGTATCAGAGAGGCTTTAAAAAATTGTCCCGCCGAACCAAAATTTTCATACCAACTTAGAACGTTTCGCTTTTTTTCACATAACGATTCTTCAAAATAGAGCGTTATATGTTATATGTGGTGGGGATCGATTCAAACCATTCTCTAAAGCGTTCGTCGTAGGGTCAAAGCACGTCAGTGTACCAAATTTCATTAAAATATCTCACACAAATTCATATGGACCGACAAGCAGACGGACCGGCGGACAGATTGGTTTAAATCGATTCGATCGATCGATGATTCTGGATCAGTCGGTATAGAGAATAGAAGGTGGGTGTATTTTAAGCCCTTTTGCATATTATATACGTCCGCACAAACTTAATATACCCTGTATCACACACGGGATGTAGGGTATAACTAAAGTGAATGCTACATTCAATGGTAATGAAAAGCATAGAAAGGTCTAATCTGGCTTAAGAGATTGATTTTTTTTTTTTTTTTTTTTTTTTTTTTTTTTTTTTTTTTTTTTTTTTTTTTTTTTAATGGTACATATCTATGAAAGTAATCTTCAATTTTTATTATTATTTTCATATTCTTTTTTTTCCCCTGAGCCAGATAGACGCTCAGTCCGCATTGTTATAATACTGCTTATCAGCTTATTATCGAATTCGGACCTAAATACCTTAAGTTACCTTATCAGCATATCAAGCACTTAATTAAAGTGTAAAAAAGAAATGTTAATATCTAATCGATAATTGAAAGTATTGGACACTTCAATTCACCACTCAATTCCTTTTCAAAGTTGTCAACTGAAATGATCTATTTTTCATTATTGTATCACTAATGCTGGCGAACGGATAGTCATAGCGAAGTATGAGGTTTTCATTGACATCAAAGAAGAGGACACAAAACCTTTGCTCTTCAAGCAATTTCCAATCAATCTATTGCTGCCATTTTGAAGACATTCGCCTGCCACTCTGCAGATGTTTAATTTTTCTTCCTACCACAGAAAATATGTTAGATTTGCTGGAGATCGTTAATGTCCCGAAACATGCATCGTTAACCCTATGAAGCGTATATAAGATCCCTCAGCAAGAAGTATGATAGTAAATCAATCGTGCAATAGAGCTATTGTCTCGTATACTGTCGGACAGCAGCGCCCATCCTACTGAAAACAAAAATAGTCCTCAGGCATCAGCTAAAGATAAAGATCAGTCAATATTACTTTGTAACGCATCCATTTATTATGACAGTTGAACCAACAGTTCATTGAAGAAAGTATGTGATTAGTGTAGCATTTATATCGCCAGCCGACACATCGCATCAAGTTGTGACTCGTTGCTCGACTATTTATTTTCCTCTGATTTTCGGGGCCCCAGAGGCAACAGTTTTGTTCACTTAAGTACGTAGGCAAATGGAAACCATTTTTTGTTTTAAAACCCACGCTCGTGCTCGTGCTTGTGCTCGTGGATTTTCCGCACGAGAAGCGTGTATCAAATATAGAGCAATATTTAGTTGAACTATCTCTATATTTGGTCGGTTGAAGATGTAATTGTCCAAGAGACAGGTGTAAAAGAACAATTTAATTGATCGGAGATATTTATGATGAAAAAAACGCTAGTAACAAAATTAAATTCGTTCGGAACCGAACCTTTTGTACCCATCACCGTTTACCCCAAAGAAAGATAAAAGAAGTAAAAGAACGAAATTCTCATGTTCTATAATATGGAGAGGGCGCACCTGATTTTTTCCATTTTCAAAATAAAAGTTTTTGGCATATGGGCGTTGTAGGCATGTCCTTTGAAAAGTTTAGGTCAATTCCAAATTCTTTTGTAAATTTTCGCTAACGGAAGAATGTTTACCACAAATACTACAAAGTTGCGCAAACAGGCAGATGGACAGACAAACAGGCGGACATGTTGAGAAGCATTCCAAATGTGAAACTGGCCAAGAATTTGTATACTTTGTTTCTTCGTGTTATAAAGGTATTGAAAAAAAAATTAAATTTTGATACACTATAATATTGGGTAGGCGTGGTCTACTTTTTCCATTTTTGTGCTCAAATGCCACAGCATTGTCCATAGAATATGTGGTAAAATTTTTGTATGTTTATTTGCTATAGTTTATGAGTAATGAGCAAAAAACCAATTTTTCATTCCCGTTGAAAGACAGAGGTGTGCTCCTCTTACGTGACGCTGTGGGCATGTCCTTCGATCAATTTTGCTCATTTTCAATACCGACATGCGTGCAAGAACTGCAAGTGCTTCTGCCAAATTTGAAGACGATAGCTTAATTTTTGCGGCCAGGAGAATGTTTACGACAGGCATTACATAGACGGACAGAGGGACATGCTTAAATCGATTTAGAATTTGATGCTAACCAAAAATCCATATACTTTGCAGGGTGTCTGATACTTCCTTCTGGACGTTGCAAACGTTTTGCCAAAGTGGAGGTACTGGCCGTCTTTCAGTGATGGGTTTAAGAAAAAATTCAATTCAAGCTAAACGCAATATCTGTCTATACGACACAAACGTATAATGAATGAATGCCTTTTAAATTCCATTTTGTAGACAAATATATCGTAGGCCCAGCAGCAGTTGGACATATATAGGTATGGGATACATACATACGAGTATTACTTATGAATCTCTTATGTCGAAATAATGCATAAATACTAATGTTAGAGTGCTGTTCTAATCTTCCTCGGCATAAGTCCGCCAAGACTTCTTTCAATGTCGAACTCAGGTCGCTAAGAAAAAGGATAATAGATCATGACGAACAATGATGGGTGAAAAGTGCAACATATACATATATAGTGCAACAACTATTCCTTACATCCGAGTCTGAATGTAGTCTTTGCAGTAACGAGATAACGTCGCTTACATTAACAAAATTACGTTTTAACATTCCAACTCTGGCCTCTGGTGACGGGGCAATAAGAATCGTTGTAACGGGGAAGCATTAAAAGAAGAAAACCAAATGACATTTTTATTTATTGGACGGACACAACTAATTAAAGTGAATGTACTCTTATCTTGCGATCGTAGCTTTAAAAGTTAAAGATCTTTTTTTTTTTTGTTATAATCTTTAAATTTCTTCGATTTTTATTTAAAATTTTTCACTTAATAATCTATTATAGCAGAAGGCAACTAAAAAAACAACTTAATCTAAGTCAATTGACCACAACGTTAACGTTAACGTAAAGTTAAGGAATATTTATAGAAAATTGTTTCGTTACACTTTAAAATGTTCTAATTAAGCGTTAACTATAGCTTTATGTGAAGAAGACGAAGAAGAAGATGAAGAAGAATAATTAATCAAAATCCACCAAGTTTCAGGCAGTAAACAATCAATTAATACTCAAACGAATTGTATAATAAGTTGACATATAAGATATGCTTAATAGATAATTTTGAATTGATTTTTACTATTAAATATAAAAAAAAAAAAAATACCTCCTCTCTTTCGTTTATAGAAAATAAGCTCTTTTTGAAAAAGTCTTGATGGCCCGCTTAACACACACTTCGAACTGCTTTTATGAGCTGTTATCCTAAGCTTTGTATTATTTTTTTTTTTTTTTCAAATTTTTCCAAATCAAGCAAATGCACTCTGAAATCGATTAGAAAAATTACGAAATAATCGTTTTTGTACTTTTCTCTATAATTAACGCTTAAATGATGAAATAATTAAATTTTCTTATTGTTAACATTAGATTCTAAAAGTATGTTCCTTGTATAAATCTATAAATATTTTTGGAAATTTTCCAGCAAAATTAATAGTTTTTCAGTTATGTTATAAAATATTTAAAAAAGAATATATACATTTCTAAAAAAACATTCCTCATTCTTTTATGTTTTTTTTTTTTATTTTTTTATTTTTATTTTTTTTATACATAATCAACTTTAGCAAATCTCATAAAAATATTACAAAAATATTTTCTTACGAACGCGCATTTTTAGATTTGATTAGATATGTTCTTGCCTCAGTTAAATATGTTCGTTTGTGATGGCGGTATTGTTGTTTAGGTAGTGTTGTTAGGGGTCTTTTACGTGCCGAATATGGACATATACGGTTTTTGAGAAATTATTGGAATAAAATTAAAAAATAATAAATAAATTCATAAATAAACGAATGCAAAAAAACAAAAGGAAATTTGAATTTACCAATAACTGTGGGATATTCATTATCTTACTGTTCATTCATTCAATTAGGTGCTCTATATGGATAACAAGAATGTGACTTCATTTTTGAAGTCAATTGCACGCTTTGGAAATCAGTAACAGCCATCGTTTCGATAACAACTTTACGTAGGTATGAGCAGAAGTCTTTTTCTTCTTCTCCTTCCTCTTCAACTCCAGCAAACCTGGTGTAAATATCAACTGATCCATCAGCAGTCGTCGCTTTAGATTACTGGAATAGCCTAATCTATATTAGCTAACTATCTTGGCCTGCTTAGTCGGGCTTATCTAATCTACTTAGGTGAGCTAATCTAACCAGTTCAACTTGACTGGTCTTATTTACTCTGCTTAGCCTCGCTAATCTCGTTTACTCTGCTCTCTGGGACTAAATAGTTCATAGTACACTCTTATCTACATAGGCTAGCTAACCCAGCCCAAGGGAACCCTTATTCGCATCCCTTAACTACTTTATCCAGCCTAGTTAGACAACTTAGTTTGGTCTACTCTCTTGAGGCTCATTAACAGTATCCAGTCTGCTTAGGCTAGCAATTCATTGTTTCATTTGCTTTGACCAACCGGTATAGTCCCAAGGGAGATCAGGCTGACTAATACATTTCATTTCGTTAACGTGGCCTAGCGTTCAAATAGCTTAGTGTTTAGATCGAATATATAAAATTTGTTGATTTTGAAATCGAACAATGCATGGAACTGATATATAAAGATTTGACAACTGAATAAAACCGTTCGTTTCATTTTCATTTTATTTTTTAAATTTATTTTAAAATGTTTTTTTCTTATATATTATTTAACTACTCATTTTTGTTTTTTGTAATTGTTTCATTGTTTTATATTATTTAATGCTATTTAAAGGTTTAATCTTTTTTTTGTTTTTTTTTTGTTTTAATTTTATGCACTATTTAAGGTTAATAGCGTTTCATCGTTTTTCTTTTAAATTTTTGTATATTTCTTGTCTCTAGTTTTAAGGAATTATTTTTTATTTGTTTTTATGCAATTTTTTTTTTTATATATTTTTTTTTTAATATAATTTTATTAAACTTAAACCAATTTAAGGAAAAATTACTATCATTAACATTTTTTATGCAATCAATCAATTTAAATTAATATCAAAAACATAGAATATAAGTTTCTTTTTTCTTCTTTTTTTTTTTTAATAAAATATTCAATAATATTTATTTATACAATTTGCTTTTTAAAAATAATATTAATACTCCAATTGTACGAACTCTTGTAAATTTTAACTTGATTTCTATGACTTAAAAAGAAAAAAAAAAATTAAAAATAAAAAGTAAAAATTAAAGCATTCGACTTAACTCGAATCTTTTGATAACCACCACCTCAAAACGATATAAAATAAAATTAGAAATATATTCTTAATTGTAAGCGTACTCTATATAGCCGATCGAAGCCGTGAGATATATTTCTATCAAAGTTTATACCAAAATCTGTAATAGATAATAAATTACAGCCTCCTATATATATTTGTGATCTAATTAAGATCATTTTTGGCGTAAACTTTTAGATGCACTACGGAAACGTTTGTACCAAGTTTGAAATGAACCCCTATTCTGAATTATAGTTCTCTCCCTATCAGTAGCTATCTTCTAAGATAGTAAAAAACCGATTTGTAAACTGTAGCTAAGTCAATAAGTCAAGAAATGGATAGGCGGAATGATTAAATCGACTTTGAATTTTACGCTATTTAAGAATATCAATTAATAGTATGCTTTATGGTGCTTTAGTGCCACGCACAACCACAGACAGAAAGCCTAATCGAATGTAAACCTAGTTTCCGATCTTGCACATAAAAACTGCACTCAGTTGAAGACGAACCTTTCATACACACCCAACTCACATAATATATTTACTTAAAAATCATTTAATTCGTTCTTATCGAGAATTGCGTCGGTAAATTGTTCAATGCCTGCATGGCATAGCATATATACGTTGCTTTCGGTTAGAATATCTATGACATTATGACAGCCTAAGTTACTGGTGAGAATAATTCGAAATTTTGTGTTCTTTTTCAAAGATTTTCTAAAATCTATTATAGCAACTTTGACAAAACCGCTAAAGCACATGACATACATGGACCGATAGTCGGACATGGTATGTTGGCTTAGAATCTTAGAATGTTAATCAATAACATATATATATCTTATGACATATTCAAGCATTTTGTAGATGCAATTCGTGCAGGTGGGGAGATATGAACGAATCTATTAATATAATTAAACCTAATCTCGGTTTGGATTTTTTCTTTCATTTGTACTACATCTAATTTAGCATTTAACTGATTTATGGGTAGCGTGAGCGTATGCGTTTTTTAAACCTATGTGTGTGTGTATAGGGGGTTCCAATTGAATTTATATCCTTTCGCCTTTGGAAACTTTTGTGAGTTTTCGTCGAAACAGCTTAATAATGAGTTTTATCGAAAGTTTCATTAAAATATTGTTTTATTTTTTTTTTCTGTCTTATGTACACTTCTTCTTTTCAAGGCATAAGTTGAAAGTTCAGAGAGTAACAGTTTTGTTTTTTCTTTTTTGTTTCTTTTTTTTCTGTTTTTTATGTAATTCTTTAATTTAATTTTACTATTTTAAAAATGAAAAGAAAAATAAAAAAAATCGTTCTAGGCACTGTTCACTCACTTAATATTATATATTTTTATACATGCATCGTATAAATGTATATAAATGTAAAAAGACAAACAATGAAAATGATAATAGCAAGTAAGAAAGTCATAGTCGCCTTTAGGGGCGGCGAACCTTGGATATCCACCACCTTAAGCCGCTATATATATATATATATATATATATATATATTGTAATGTTTTAGAAGATCGTATTTAAAATTAAAATTTTTCCTTTTTGAAATTTTTATTTAATTGATTGAAAAATAAACAGATATTACATGTCTATCAATTATGAGATCCTTTCAATGAATGCGAATATATATTGAAATTTTCATTATTGGTGGGCGGTTTTCGTTTTAAATCGACTCTAAAATCTACGTAAAAAAATTTCTCTTTTCTAATACAATTTTTAAAATTTTTGGGATTATAAATAATAAAGAGGCGAATGAACTAACTAACGAACGGACGGACAGACTTGATTAAACCGATAAAAATATTGATGCCACAAGTTAAACGATCGCTCGGATTTCTCGGTGGTGCATCTAAACACATACATTAATAATAAGCGTGCAAAAATATGTTTATTTCTTTTCTCTTCTGCTTTATCTAACAATAGTTAGATGAAAGGTTGTTTGGTATTTAACTATTTCGTTGACAATTTCCTATAATCGATATATTTTTTGCTTTTTTGATTTTTGTTTTTTTATTTAGTTGGGTTAGGTCGTTTTGTTTTTTTGTGATTTCCGAAAAATATTTCCAAAATTTTGCGTTGCTTTAACGATTTAAGTAAATGACTTCTTGCATATTTTCATACTTTTGTTTACTTATATATCGGTTGGAATATGCTTATATTTATGTACTGCTTTCTAAGGGCTCGGCAGTGTACAAATTGATGATATCCTTTAGAGAACTCATTGAACCGAATGTTAAAGCAGCCAAACCGCAAATTGCAATAACGATATTCTTCCAAACGATCCAATTGTACGAACCGAAACCAGTATCCCAATGGGTAACTAATTCAATTAAGACCTAAAAGTAAAAGTAAGTAATTTATATATATTGATAGATATATACAGATATATAGATGTATATATAAGATAAGATGTCGTTTATATTGAAAATTCATTTTCAGCTGAAAAATTATTATATTTATTACAATGTGCGCTCGGGAAGATTTTTAGTCTTCACTGCAGTGTACTGGCAGACTACAGTTACGTGGACTCTACTAATAAAATTCCAGAAAATAATTTGTTTTAAGTGATTTCAACATGGATTGCAGATTATAAAAATCATTTGCCTTTTTTTTGTCTTCTAACGTCTCAAAAATATTTTCCCAAAGTTCCAAATCAGTCTGCAGCTACAGTCAATGCTCGATCAGTAAAGTCATAACACTTACGGATCGCGTATACACCTCGCATACTACGGCGACAGCCTATACCTCTTTCCCTATCCTAACCATGGTCAGGGACACGTGTAGACGATCTCATCTGAGTGAAGTCATAAGAAAAACTCACAGAAAATAGATGAATAGAATCGACTGATTTATCTCTACTGCAAGAAGGACGTTTAACTTGTAACTTGAATTTTTCGGATAAATAAAAAGTGAACTGAAATATTCTTTAAAACAAAAAGTTTACCGAAAAATCCGTTCAGCTCGAAACATGATTTTAATCGTTTTAATCCGACAATTGACGATCTTCTTGACGCAAAAATAACGAATGGGTTTCAAGCACGTCCTTATGCAATGCTCGGTATCTAAATATTGTTGAACAAGTATTGGTTGCTGCTGCTAATCAAACGGTTTTCTCACTTTCGCTAGCAAGCATTAAATTTCAGTATTCAATATCCAAGGCGAAATGAAAATATTTACACACATTCATACTCATTAACATGTAAATTGCGTACAATATGGTTCAGCTACTACTTCACTTTTTTCAAGCTTTGCTGCCAGACAGAAATTAAATGTCTTTTGGAAACGCACAATAAAACGACTGAATGACTTGCCAGCAGAAGCATAAAAACGCATATCTCTAATAAGCAAATCATTTTTTTCTTCCTTGAGAGATGTGTCTCTTAAATTATAATCTAAATTAAAGTAAAAATTGTTAAAAAACTAGTTTTCGTAAATTTCGTAAATTTCCCTTTGTTGCGTAGATATCGCTTATATAAATTTTGTATACGCTGGCTAAAGTGGTAAAGTGAATTTTAAAGCCTCATTAACCAGATAATGATTGCCTTGTTTTAAAACGCTTTTATTCTGACTGTGCGGCTTTTATTGCGACTGCCTACACTTTGAACCGATCTCCTTCAATTCACAAATCTCAACATTATTTCACGCCATAGGGAAACAGGTAACAAAGTATAATAAGTTGTACGCAGTAAGTAATGTTCGTATAGCCATCACTTTCAAGACTTCGATGTTAAGTATAACTTACCGGGAATATGAGACCCAATATAGAAAAGCAAAAAGCTCCAATTAGACCCATAAACGGTGCTATAGTTGGCACAGAAACAGCCAGGACGACGGCGGCAGTAACGAGTACAGTTCTGTAAAACAGTGCAATTAGTAAATATTTTAAAGTACGGATTCAACAATTTCTAGAGTCGACTAATTCACTGAAGCACGGAACCTGGGATATCGATCACCTAAACTGAACTAACTATACTGAAAGAGTTAAAGATTTTTTCTTTTAAAAAAAGGCTGTTAGCATGACAAGGCTTTCGGCAAGTTTAAGTTCAGCCTCCAATGAATATTTTATAATTTTGCGTTTCTCGGCTATTGTTAGCTGATCGTACCCACTTTCACAATTGGGTGTGCGGCCTTTAAATGACTGAATATATGTAGATATATATGATGAGTTTCGGTTTTCTATGCAAAATTCCTGCTTCCATAAGTGCTTCAACAATAAAGAGCAGATAGGACTAAACCAAAATGGAATTTTTCTTATAGGTAAACTAAAATAAGACGAAGCAAGCGGAATATTTGACATTTATATCTGATTGTTGCAAACGAGAACACAAATCTCACCGAATTTGATTTTTCTTGGGTGGGTGTGAAATTTATATCATAACATATCTTACCTTAGCACGTAATTAACTAAAGTTGGACGTTTAGTGCATTTATCTTTAATGCTATCCCAAACGATTTCAAGGCATACATAAAACTGAAGTCCAAATGTACAAAACACAGCCAAAGCAATTAACACCTTAACAGCTTGAGCAGGCCTTAAACGTAAAGAGCAAAATAATTTAAATCCTCTTTGAAAAGAATTTGAAATTTCATTTTATTTACTTATTTTTTTTTTGTTTGTCTTTCACCTACCATTCATGAACGGGTAAATTTAAAGTAATACTTTCAGCTGTGTCATCGCCATAACGTAGATAGCCCAGGAAGCCCAGGAACATATAAATTAGAGTAACTCCAGACATGCCCTGGCTTAGAACACCACAAATGCCTAAAAAGTGTTGAGGATTTTTCATGTTGTTTTCTAAAGGCATAACCACACCGATAGCCTCCATCGCGAATATGGTAATGGAAAAGAAAGCCGGTAATGTAGAGACATGGGCAAAGCCACGGCTCTCAATGGGCGGCAAATCCATAACCAAATAATAGAACGTTATACCCAAGCCTAGACCCATAAAAACATTGGCGATCATTGAGACTGGAGCCAGGTACTTTAAGTTAGGAATCCATGACAAAAGTATAAGGGGTATTAATAAACAAGATATGAGCAAACGCAATGATAATTGATAACCCAACCAATGTTCCATAACCTGTTGTAGATAAATCAAAAGAGATTTTTTAAGAGATGCCCCCGAATTTCATTTAAAAAACTATAAAAAAAAAATCGGTAGATGAAACGCTTCCGCTTACCTGTTCAAAGTTCTTTGCGACAATTACTGTATACACGGAACATGTACCAAAATAGGTAAGAAACAAACCGAAGAGTATGGAGAACTTTGCTATAGGTGCAAAGCCCCGACACCATTTCGGGCCATTTTGAAATGACACTTCGGCTATTTCGGCAAAACTCATTCTCGTGCGTCTTGTTCTGTAATACAATTTGTGGCCACATTTCACCTGAAAACAAGATCAATTTCAATTGAAACGACAGAAAAATTCAGAACGGAAGCCAATACGCACGTACGCACATGCGGCCGCGGCCATATAAATAGCAGACACTTTACGTGTGCTACGCAAATAATTATAAAGATTTATTATGAAATTTATTTGAACAAAAAAAAAAAAAAAACAAAAAAAATTACAAAATTTTCACTTTTGATTTAAATTATAATGTAAACGAATTGCTAAACTATCGATTGCTTGAAAATTTCATTTTATTATTTTTTGCTTTTATATGCTTACCAGTACATAACTGCAATGCGTACAGATAAAGGCAGTAAGTATAGTAGCGAAAATGCCCATTATAATACCCGAATACATAAAAGCTATAGGCATCGACAAAATGCCGGTGCCCAGTGAGGCTTTCAACAAATGCGTTAAAGTTTCGTTGTCGCTGCAAATTTAACGCATTAATCGGTTATATATATTCAAATGTAGACGCCGGACTTAGTCTCATACTTACGTTGTGGCATGCTCATTGTCTCGAGCAGCGAACGGATCATAATCCGATGGCGTCACAGCTTGTTCAGCATCTTTGCGTGGCTGAATTTTATATCTGAAAAACACAAAAAACAAAATTTTTTTTTTTTCTTGTCTTTATAGTTTAGGAAGAGTATGTGCAGTTTCCAGTGTATTTGTTGATTGCCAGAAAAAAAAAGGCCGCCGAATAACATTACGCTATGGAATAACATAACTGTGTTAAATTTCTCGTAAATCTGTTGGCTTAATGTTCCAGAATAAGTGCAAAAAACTCGTTACCCCAAAAGAAATTTTTTGCCAAAAATTTCGGCGGCCTTCCCTTTATCAAAACCATGACTCCTATTTAAGGCTGTCACGCAGTGGTGAGAGTGGCAAATGTTTTGCCAACATTATACCCTAAAGCCTTAGAAAATTCTCTTTTGTAGTTTGGCGTGTTATAGATATATAATACACGAAGGCTCTAAGATGTTCACTCAATATACAATACAAAGCAAGACAATTAAAAAATATATTATCTCGTGGTTTTTTCGGGAAAATCAATCATTTTCAAATCAGTTGCTTCCACGTTCCCCTCCTTGGCCAATTGTCTTTGTAATTAATATGTGAGGGCTTGTCAGATGGTAGGCACTCCTTGAGGACACATTCTTCATCAACAACATTTCACTTTCTTGCACACATTCCCACGCAGAGATGCTGTACAACAATTTTCTCATTCTTCTTCCAATGCCCAAAAATATGCTTCGAATATTCCAATGCAAATATGGCAATAATTGACTTAGATCTCTTGCAAAACTCCTAAAGTATTCCATCTGACACCTACTAAGTAGTAGGTAACATCGAATCTCTGTACGATTCCAAATAGAATTGGACAGGTCTACGCATTCCCATCTTTCTGTTCATCTGAAGCTCGTTCGCCATCTGTTAGTTGTTGAAGTTTTCGAAGTTACAAAACTCGAGTTCAAAAATTTAGATATCACATATATGAACTCTTGACATGATTTCGCAAGTCGAATTTACAAATGGGTGCGATGAGCTTATAAACATTCTTGCAAACGGCTGAAACTCTCAAAAAAAAAAAAAAATGGGGAATTTTTTTTCTGCTAAAAAGCGATTAAACATAACATATGTCGATCTGATCGTCGATACAAATTTTTTGCTATCGCTGCGACACACCCACAATTAACGAACAAAAAAGAAACAATTGACAATTTTTTCGTACGCATTGAAGGTAAAGAGCAATCCGCGAATTCCGCGAGATGCGCGTTTTAGGGAACATCCAATCTTGCTCGCTTTGCCAACGATTTTCGTTCGGTTCTACATATTAACGACGTTTAATTTTGTCAAATGAAAAAAGAAAAAATACAAAATGTAAACACAAAGGTATTGAATCTTGTTTTACTTATCTCGGATTGATTGAAATTTTTCCTTTACGATAAAGAATTGATATAAACTTACTTTACTTCCATTGATTTATTATTGGTTTCACTCATTTCGGTTTCTTTCAAATATTTATTTTTTCTTTCTACGACTTTTTTAATATTTTTATTATTGAAAAAGACACAAAAAAAAAAAACAAGACAAAATTCTGAATATTTTTAATGTCAATCAATGTTTATATTACAGCACCGAACTATTTCGATGCACACAACAATTCTTACTAATCTCTGCTGAACGTTGTTTCATCGTCTTTATAGTGAAATTGAAATTCTTTAGTCAAATGGGGTAAAAAGGCAAAATGAAATGTTCACAAGTGTGTGTTTCCTTTTTCTGCTATATTTGAAGTTTTCTGCATTTCTACGCGTGGTCCGGCCGTCTGTCTCTGTGTGTTTCAATGTTGATTAAAGCAAAAAAAAAAAAAAAAGAAACAAAAAAAGCTCAATTAAATCGCTTTGTTTTGTGATCACATTTCTTACGCTAAAGCATAACATAACGTACAATCCACTCCCAATTAAGTTTTCGCTTACAATGCATTCGTTTCTTTCAAGCACCTAAGCTTACACGTACACATATAATATATAATGCTCATCGAGTCAATCTTATGCCGCATAAACGGTACATTTGCCGATATGTTTAACGATAAATATATATATATATATTTATATATTACCTCTGTTGACTGTATATGATCTTCTTTCAACCTGTTAGTGAGCGTAGTCTATACGTAGTCTGTACATTGTTTACAATCATATCTTAAAATGGAGTTAAATTTCACACTAAATTACTATACATGTGGTGTAGTGTACTTTTTCCTTTAAATAACGTAATATAATTTTAGGAAGTTTTTAATAAAGCACTCAAACTCACACACACGCGAAATACAAAGCCTCACTCACTCTCTCTCTCTCTCACTCGATGTCTTTTAGAATTTCGTTGACTTTCTGCCTGTTTTTAAGACTTGGAAAATTTATATACAGCACAGAGATATCACCGCACGTCGGTCGGTCGGGTAATTAGATATGATTATACTGTTTTCAATTCGAGAAATTCAATTTTCAAAAATGTATATATATTTGTCATTTCGTGATTGTTTATATGTATTTTCTCTTCGAGATAATGAATGATTTGTTGTTGCCTGTACGATGTAATCGCAAGGGCTTGGAGAGTAGAGAGTCCATCCTTGGCTGTGTTTGTCCATCTGTCTGTTAGTTCTTGGAAATTCCTTGATATATTATATCTTTGTTAATGTCTGCGATAAAGATTCATCTGGTCGCAAAAAGTGAAGCATCAAATTTTTATGGAAAGATTGATAACTTTTTCCGCTCGCTTCCAGTACAATGTAAACTTAGAACAATTTTGTTTTCAAACATCAAAAATAGTTGAGGTTGTCCCCTCACTACTCATATCGTACCATAAATATTCTATGGATGATTGTATAATAAAAATTGGCCACGCCCATCGAATATTTTAAAGTTACGTAATTTTATTTTTTTAATGAAGATAGTAGGTACAAAAGTTTCAGCAACAGCCGAATATAATTTTCTTATTTATTTTGTTTCTCGCTTTTGTTAAAACTATGAAATTCCCCTATAGGGTATAATCAAACAATCAAATAATCAAGCATTGGCACACAAGCTAAAGGATAGAGAGTAATAAGTCAACTTAAATGTACATTTAACGCCCACTTTAAAAGGTAGATAGGGTCCTCGTAATTGCGTGGAAATTCGAAGAAAACCTTTTATATAGAAAACGGCGTAAAACAATAAAATAAAAATAATAAGTAAGTAATAAAAGAGATAATAAATAAATAAAAGTAGTAATTCAATTATGGAAACTATAAATTTATAAATTGCAAAAATGTAAATTCAACCAAATGTATTTCATAGAAGTAAACACTAAACCACTAAACCACTAAAACACTAAAACAAAGTTTTCCTTTTTACAGCATAGCATATATAGGTAGGTTCCATGAGTGAAAATAATGAATTAAAATAAACTAAAACTGGAGCAACAAAAACAAGTGAAGTTTAGATTTTAACGAATATTAGAATTAGGGTGAGACACGGCCCATTGTTAAATGTCCTACACTACTTCGCTTAACACAGTTAGTTATTTATGTAATGACTTTTCAAAATAGTGTGTTATAGTGTGGGAGTCCGATCTGAAGCACTTTCAATAACGTTCGTCCTTGAGCCGAAACTAATCCTTGTACAGAATTTCATCAAAATATCTCAAAAATTGCGGCCTGCAGGTTAAACAGAAAAAAACAAGACGGACCAACGGACAGACAAGCTTAAATCGCAATAGAAACTGATTCTGAATTGATCGATATAATAAAAGGTGAATTGATCTCACGTCCTTCCGGGTATTGCATACATCCTCACAAACTTAATTAACTCACTCTTGTACCACAAGTGATGTAAGGTAGGGTAAACGTCGTGGTAGGTAGCTTTCATCAACATCTTCAATGTATGTGTGTATGTATGTGCAATTCAATTTCATCCCTTAGCTGATGAGAAATCGTTTAAGTCTGCTTCACATGAGGTCCAAGCCGTTTTTCATAACAAGATTTTTACGACCACACATAATGTAAGTTCTGTCAGATCTAGTGAGTATAAATGTAATCCTGTCTCTATGCCGGCATTGGTCCATTATTTGCATACCATAAGAAACGAAAATAAAAATTTGTATTTTCGATGCATTTTCCTTTCTATACGAACCGCTATGACGATATAGTGTTTAACTAATAGGTTAGTGGGAAAGTTCTGCGGAAAAGATCAATGTGGATTTTGATTGTTTAGCGTATCTTTCGTCGAGTGTAAGAAAATTGTTTTTAATTCCCTTCATCAGTTAGTTGCGGAATACAGAATAAATGAAGTGCAGTTGCCACGATTTCCAGGAACGACGCAACGCATCGGTTGCTTGTAAAAAACTTATGCGCGACGTTGGGAAGTGAAATTGTGAATGTTCAACCCTGCCAAAGATAATGTCATTTTGCGGTACATTTTAAAGAGCAGTTCATATCTAACCACTTTGCAGTTGCAAAGCAACTCAACATCCGCCCTTCGAGTTTTGAGGAACACGTCGAATATCTTCAAATTAAAATGCTTTATTTCAAATATGGCAGAACTCTCCCACCACCCTAACAGATTCGTTCTTACAATGCGAATACCCAGAAATACGTGTCTATTTACGCAAGAGTTGATTTCATCATGAGAATTCGTCCTTCTATCCGTTTCTGTCACAACTCAATCTCACGAATGCTTAGGGGTACACTGGAAGAAGCTAGTTATGAGCACTTCTTTTCTCATAGACTATTGCTATGAAAGAAATACAAACCAGCCGTTGTTGTTTTGCGATTGGTTATGTAAAGTACGTTGATATAGTAATAGTCGAGAGCATGGAGCCCAGCAATTCACATGTAGCACCCAACCGCAAATATATCTTGAAGAAGGGTAGTCTGGTGTTGGCCAGTCGGGATTGTAGAGTGGATCCGAAGGCAGGGATGACTACGTTGGGTAAAGCAGGTCTAAAATTAAACTCCACGAGTGTCAGCGGCCCACCCACAAACTCACGAGTACCCACGGATGGAGGCAACAGCATTGATTGATGCTTGCCAAGATCCTTCGGCGGACAGCTTGCATATTGACATACCATGTGGGAATCGCGGTGCAATCTAGTATATCCGATCACCAGTTTGAAAGCAGCAGTTAATCAATATGTGAGTCCCGACTGCTGGGTACTGCTCTTCGGGGGGTAGCGTAGTGGCCGTGGTTTTCAACATTCCTAAAGCGAATAATTGAAGAGGTAATTGGACGGATAGGGGCCTCAACACTCCCCAATGTGGGTTTACTGGGCCATATACAAAAAAACATATCTGGTTTCTCCAATGCAGCCCAGGCGCCTAGATTGTCTGACTCTCTGGAGGGCGCCGGTTACACAAAATTAACCCATGTACCTGGTAAGGTTTACAAAAGTTACTCTCGTTAAGCAAAAGGAACATCTGTTCATGCATACAATCTTATTTTGGGTCCACAGACGCGCATGAGACGTGCTAGACATATTCAGTAAAGTACTCAAGAAAATGCAATTTCATGAAATTGTCATTCAAATGCAAATTAAATGATTTGATATATCCTTAAGGAATGTTTCTCACCTTACGTCCCATAAAGTTTCTTCAATTTAATGATCTGTGGAGATTGTTTCCCTTCTTTAAGATGATGCTTGCTCTCACATCTCTTATCTGTCGCTTACACAATCAAGATTGATTGCTTGAAATCTTACCTATTGCTTTGCCTGATGTCAATTCCCAAATGCATTAATTAAAAACGAATTATTGAATCGATTAAAATTTTTAATAACAATTCATCGTCGCAGTCAAATCAATTGCGTAGGAAAGTAAATAAAAAGCCAATCAATTACTTGATGACAATAACAAAAACGTATAGACTTTAAACCCATTGCCAGCTAAAACACGTGCATGAAAGTTCCATTCAAATAATAGATAATTAAGAAGCCTAAAGCTACGATTTGAAACGAATCTTAGATACGGAACAACCTCCCCCTCCTAAGGTAAACATAAGGTAATAACCATAATAAATTCGAATTGCAAGTCGAGTTATCTTATGTGCAACGCATACAACATAAACAAATAAATAAATAAATATTCTATGACTTCGGTAAATAGATGTGATTTCTCAAATGCATTTATGGTTATTCTCAGCCATAGATTGTCGGTAAATATTATCTGCTGTTGCAAATGAAATGCCAAAACAATTATATCACGTCTGGTCGTAGATGTTAGTAAAAGAAGTAAACTAAAAAGTTGATGAGATAACCTTATGTTAATTAAAATACAACGCAAAAGATGACAATGGATTATCATTGCAATTTTCACGGTTATCAGGGCACGGGTGGTTTGCTGCATGCATGCATGCATGCATGTATGCATGAATGTAATTGATTGTCATTTAATAAAACTGATGTTATAAAATTCAAAATTTAAAGTCGAAACCTTAAGATTGTCACCACGTCACAAAGGTGATCGATCATATGTTACAAAATAAAGTGCACACTTAACGGAATTTCATTTGAATTTTAACCCCAAGCACTCAATCATTTTTATATCTGTCATCGAAGGATGAGGGGTACATTGATTTTGTTAAAACGTTTGCAACGCCCAGAAGGAAGACTCAAGGGCCTCACAAAGTATATGTATATTGATAGCGTAGCATCAAATTCTAAATCGATTCAAGCATGTCCATCCGTCCGTCTGTGTAATGTCTTTTATAAACATTCTCCTGGCTGCAAAAACGAAGCTATCGACTTCAAGTTTGGCAGAAATATTGGAAGTTCTTGCATGCAGGTTGTGCAAGGACACGCCTACAGTACTACGTAAAGTAAGACCTTTGTCGAGGTTTTTTGCTCATTACTCATAAACTAAAGCTACAGAAATCCTACAAATATTTCAATGTATATTCTATGGGCGATGACGCCAGCACCTCTAGATAGAGTAGAGGTAGAAGATAAAGGTACCACGCTTCAGTTCAATGAAAAATCGATCTATAATGTCTCTTCACATGTCGCTTTCGATATTTATTTGTTGATCGACCAAACTTAGTCAATTCTTGTGCTACTATTCCCTTCCCTGGGCCAGTCTGATTACTATAATCCACTTATCCCCTTCACAAAAAGGTAATATTATCGTCCAATCCCATCCGAGGCTTATTACGGTTTTTTGCACTTCGGGTACGGTGTTGTATTGCGTCCACTGTCAATTAAACGGGGAAGGCAACTGACGTTTTCTACCACACAAATCGACCTATTCAAAATTAATACAAAAAAAAAAGTGTCTTTACATCTCAACCGGGTAGAGCCTAAGGGTAGAATTTTGATGAGGATAAGTTATCTATCTACGGATTAACGTCAAGATAATGTGAAAGCAAATGTTATTTAAAGAATTTCACATATTATGGACAACAGATAGGTTGCTCAGCAAATTTATCTTCGGAGCTAATCCAATAACCGATCGATTTTTTTTTTTTTTTTTTCAAAAGAGAAAAAATAGAGGGGGAGAGGGGAAGATAGAGAGCGAAGCGGTAGGAATCCAAATAGTTCTCTATCGATCGAAATAAAGAATGCGCAGAAGCAGCATTATCTGGACAGTGCGAGAAATGTTTAAGTGTTTCCCGGACTAGTTTGGCAGTTTTTAGTACGAAGCCCATCGTGTGCTGGAAAATTATTTGAATGCATATTTTCAGCTATTGTGGACTTTTTGTTTTTAGCTTCCAGTTCGATTGCTTATATCGTTTGCCTTTCAATTCAGTCAGCCAATAGATTTGCATTAGAGATTATTGCGAACTGATTCGACCAAATGCATTTGAACACATAAATATCCCGTTGATTAATCAGTTCGGTCATCTGAATGGAACTTCGTACACATTGATGTATTTTGACCCAAAGGTGTATTCTTTTGAAAAATAAATCGGATCAATTCATATAAAGTTGTATTTGGAAAAAGACGTTACGTAGAAGCAAATTGCAAAGAACGATGAAGAATCGTATTTTGACATAGTAAGGGAACGTGTAAAATTTCGATGAAAGCGAATCATTTTTTTAAATGTCTTCTCTGTAGAACGGTTCTTAGCAAAGAGAAAAAGGAAGAAAATTAAAAAAAAGGAAGAAAAGAAAAAAAGACAAAAGAAGTAAAAGAACAAAATTCTCATGTTTTATAATATGGAGGGGGCGCAGCTGACTTCTACTATTTTCAAAATAAAAGTTTTTCTCGTATAGGCCTCTGAGCGTTGTAGGGACGTCCTTTGAAATGTTTACGTAAATCCCAAATTCTAACTGAAGAATGTTTACAACAAATACTACAAAGTTACACAATCATCCAGATGGACAGACGATCAGACGAGCATGTTTAGGTGCATTCCAAATTTGAAACTGGCCAAGAATTTGTGTGTACTTTATGGGATTTTTGAAGCTTGTTTTGTGCGTAATACAGTTATTGAATAAATAATTAAATTTTTATACACTATAACATAGGGTAGGCGTGGTCAATTTTTTCCATTTTTGTGCACAAATGCTACAACATCGCCCATAGAATATGTGGTCAAATTTTCATATTTATTTGCTATGGGTTATGAGCAAAAAAACAATGTTTTATTCTTTTGAAAAACAGAGGTGTTCTTAGTTTACGTGGTGCTGTGGGCGTGTCCTTCGACCGATTTGGCTCGCTTTCAATACCAACGTGCATGCGAAAACTTCCACTGTTTCTGCTAAATTTGAAGCTTTATTTTTGCGGCCAGGAGAACATTTACAACAGACAGTACACAGACGGACAGACGGACATGCTTAAATCGATTTAGGAGTTGAAGAGAGAGATTTTTAATGATTCCTTCTGGGCATTGCAAACGTTTTGACAAAATGAATGTACCCCTCATCCTTCGTTGATGGGTATAAAAATAATAATAACAACAAGTGAATAAATAAATAAGTCTTTGTATGACAGGAGGATTTAATTTTTACTATTTTACGTCGCATCATTCTCATCAATTCTCGTTCAAGATAATGATTTAATATGAAAAGTTTACTGTGATATATTTGGAGCACATCGGCCTTTTTTCTCTGCAAAGATTCTCCTGAAAAGCTTGGTAACAAAAGTCTAATACAAAAAACAAGTAAGAACATTGTAGTCGGGCAAGGTCGATCATTGAATGCCCTACAACACATTGTATAACATAATTCCTATTTTTATTATAGAACACAAAAATTATATCTTGTTTATATATAAAGGCAAATTTTTCGTGTGCGTAGTTCTGGGGAAGTGGGCCCAAAACGCAACCTTACGTAGTACAAGTTTCATCCTTACATAGGGCAGGATCCAAAAATAGGCGTAGATGGTCAAAATTCCGTAGAGTTAATTTTTGGATGAAATCAGCATAATATTATGGGTCAATTTCCATCACGACTTGGTAAAATGTACACTTTTCTGCTGATCTACAAAGGATAAATTTTCGTGAAGATCCTTATTAGGGTAGGATTCAAAAAGTAGCCCGAGATGGTCAAAATTTTGTGCAGTTAATTTTTTTATGCTAAGTAACTATTATGATACAATTTTCATCATGAAGCATTGAAAATTATATCTTTTCGTCGCATGAACTTCAGTTTTCATTATATGAGAAAGGGTTCAAAAATTGCCCCAGCCGGTCCAAGGTATTCATGCCGATTTAGAATGTCCAAATACAACTACTTAGGTATTTTTGCTGCGAAATTTTCAAAATTGCAATTTTTTCCCATGTAACGACTATTCAGAATAGGACGTTATATGGGAAGTGGTCGAAAAAGTGGAGCGATCCGAAGCATTTTCAAGAGCGTTCGTTCTTGGGTCCCAAATTTCATCGAAATATATTTAAAAAAATGCGACCTGTAGAGTGAACACAAACTTACATGGATCGACATCAGACGGACAGCCGGATAGACACGCTTAGATCAGATTCAGATGATGATTTTGAATCGATCGGTACGATAAAAGGTGGGTCTATCTTAAGCCCTTCTGCGTATTATATACGACCGCCCTTTACCACAAGCGGTGCAGAGTGTAATAAAGTTAAGGTATTTAATGATTGGCTATTTCCGACTACAACGATTTGATTAAATATTTTTTTTCTTCTTTTCGTCTAATTGATAAGAAAACCAAAAATTAATTGAATGCATTTTCGGTAAAGTGTCACAGGAAAAATGATTTGTTGACTACATTAAAAAACGGAAATTGTTTTTTGTGAATGTTGTTCGTGTTATTTATCAGTGCAAGATGATCCAAATGCTTTTATTGCTAATTAAATCTTATTTGAAAAAATTTTTGCTTTTGTCATCTTTGATCTTCGAATTATTTAATTTATTAAAAGAATTTCGAAAGAAATGCTTTTCAGAATGTTTTCAACTAATTTGCTATTGTTGTCATAGTCGTTGCCGTCGTCGTCGTCGTCGTCGTCGTCGTCGTTGCTGTTGTTATTGTTGCTGCTGAGTGTTTCATTCCTCTAATTGGCAATTATATTTCATCAATGCAGATACTTGATAAAGACTTACTTGTTATTGCCGCCTAAACCATCGCCGGGTAAAAATTGTTCCATTTCCTGAGAAGCATGCTTACCACCGCTATCCTACGATATTGATGATCGAAATAAATATTATTGCGTTAATTAAAAGACATAAATAAATTTATTTCAATAACTTACTGATATATTCACCATTTTTGTCGTTATTCTTGTTCTTGTTGTTGTGTTTATATTTTTTATATTTATTTTACTCAGTTAGCTTTGATTTACTGGTCTGTAAATGTATTTCAAAAAAAATATATCTAATTGCTTACTGAGGTATATGCTGGCGGATCTTCTATAGAATCTGTAATTAGAGAGGATGGACCGCACATTATTACAACATTCCTTGGCATTGGCAGCTAATTTTATAAATCAATAAACTGAACTGAGACAGTCAGTTAATCATTAACTTAAACACGTGTTCTTCTAAAATAATGCGCAAATATCTAGAGAGCTAAAAATATTTATTCCAAACTTTTACATTTAATGAAATTTTTCTTTTTAATAATTTCTTTCATAATAAACTTAAACGATATTTTACTTATTTTCTAGAATAATTATTGTCACATATTAAGGGCTTAAATAATATGGTTGATGTTGTTTTATGCCCATCACCATTCGATCAAAATGTTTGCAACGCCCAGAAGGAAGCATCGGAGACCCTATAAATTATATACATTCGTCAACTTCTATATCGATTTAAGCATGTCCATCTGTCCGTCTGTGTAATGTCTGTTGTAAACATTCTCCTGGCCGCAAAAATCAAGCTAACGACTTCAAATTTGGCAGAACAGTTCTTGCCCGCAGGTTGGTACTAAAAATGGGCCAAATCGGTCGAAGGATATGCCCACAGCACCAGGTAAACAGAGAACCCCTCTATTTTTCAAAGGGAATGGAAAATTGGTTTTTTGCTCATTACTCATAAACTGTAGCAAATAAATATACAAAAATTTGACCACATATTCTATGGGTGACGCTGTAATATTTGTGCACAAAAATGAAGAAGTTGACCACGCCTACCCAATGTTGGAGTGCATCAAAATGAAATTATTTTTTAACACTTTTATAACGCGCAAAAACAAGCTTCAAAACCCCTATAAAAGATACCAATTCTTGGCCAGTCACAATCCTTGAATGCAACTAAATATGTCCGACTGTTCGTCTGTCCACCTGTCTGTTTGTGTAACTTTGTAGAATTTGTGGTAAGCAATCTCGCTTTACCGACAATGAAGATATCGCCTGCAAACTTGCAAAGGAATTTGGAATTCACTTTAACTTTTCAAAGGACACGCTTACAACGCCCACATGCTTATACGAGAAAAGCTTTTATTTTGAAGATAGGAAAAATCACAGAAAAGATTCAGTCCCGAGCGAATTTAATTTTTTTTGCTTGTTTTTTTTTTTCGTATCTCTGTGATTGTATTGTTACCTAAACGAGCCCCCTCACCATTGTTTAATCGATCGTTTTGTCTGAAATCCTAGACATTAGTTTCCAATTTTTGCTAAGTCAATTATCTTTAAACCATTTCGCTTTTCCAAGCATTATGTTCCAATTAGGCAGACTACGAGCTTTTCCCGCCATTCTGGGTAGTTCGTAAAAGAATGAATGACTTTTATACGAACCCTTCATTTTCTGATACCGTACGGTAACGCTCTTTAAAAGGATGAACTCCCCAAGCATGAACTGAGTTATTGGTCGCCAGTTGTAGACCTATCTAGATGTGCTTATGTACCAGTATGTGCGGCTACTTGCATATATTACCGGTGGGATTATGATTGTGAAAGCATTGGCGCCTTTGACACATTGTCTGTCAGTTTCATTGTGCATTAGCTTATCACATTTTTATTTTTCTTAACTATTTTTTTGCTTTACCTGTTAAATTTCCATGCATTGACTTAAATTTTCATTCATGTATTAGACATTCGCTGTATAGATTAACTAATGATATTTAGTAAATAAATAAATAAATAAATAAACAGTAAATACTTGAGAGAATGAGAGATTTAACTCCAATAAATAAATTGAAGGAATTGCGGTAAAAACAAACAAATTTTTTTTTCTTTTTTGTTTAGTAAATGCTTTTCATCATAAGTAGCCGTAGAACGAATAGTACATTGAAGGGCTTTTAAAGTAAATGTCTTCAGTCGACGAACAATGTATTGAACTGTAAATAAAGCATAACGAATGTAAAGAATAAAATCATTTGTTCGGCTGTCAGTTTTATTATTCGAACTTTTCAATTAGCCTGATAATACGAAAGATCTCTGATGTGTTAACGTAAAAACTAATTAGTAGGCATTTTTCCCCATGATTTAGCTCTTTTGGGTATTTTGGTCACACTTAAAGGGCTTAGTAGTGAATGCCGTTTAATTTAAAGAGAAAGCAAATTTTAAAAAAAAGTAGACCTCACTTAAAATGCAGTCTGACATATATTAGTCGAACTCATTTTTCTAAATAATAAATTTGTGCGGTTGTTTCAACTAAACTAACAACTAAATGGATGGACGGACATAGGTAAATTCAAAATTTCAAAATTACACGCTGCTCGAAAGTATGTACATGTTTTAACAGATCCCTTATTATTATTATTATCCTTCTTTTTTTTTCTTGAAACGTTACAAATGCTTTGTCAAATGTAATGTATATCCACTTTTGCACGCTGGCTGCAAAACAATATGTAAAAAAAAAAAGAAAAATGTTATCGTTAAATCAGTTTCAATTATTTGTTTACTGAGCGCAAGTTGCTTTTGTGGGATTTATTTTTTTTTCAAATTTTTGAACAATAGACGTAATAATCGAAAATCATAATAGACTGCTATTCAAGTTTAATTGTAATTGAATTGTGATTTATTGAATTGTGAGACATATTTATTATGATAAATATGTGTGCAAATATAATTAATTTAGATTTATATTGAAAAGCTCGCGTACATGCATGTACAATAAAGACTGTCTAGCTATAGGTTCTGGCTGGGTTCTCGGGCTTTTTCTTGCAAGGCAAATATATTTAAAAAATAAATAAAAGGATTATAGTGGGTCACGATGCACCGTTAAATATCCTACAACACGTCGTTTAATACAATTATTCATATAACGGTGTTATATGAGAAAAATGATTGGAAAAGTGTTCCGATCCAAAGCATTTTTGGATGTAGCAAACTTCATCGAAATATCTCGAAAATGGTGACCTGTAAAATGAACGCAAGGATACAAGACGGATAGACGGGCAGAGAAGCTTAAATCAATGCAGAAAGTAATCATGAATTCATTGGGATAATAAAAGGTGGGCATGTCTCGAGTCCCCCCTTCTGGATGTTGTATACATCAGCACAAGTTTAATAGTCGTGTAGGATAGGATAGGGTAGGGTCTACATCTAAGGAAGAAAGGGTACCATATGCACTTTGCTATCTATCTTAGATATTAAATTAGAGAAGTACGCTTCAGATATCTCATCAAGTACTTCGAATAGTGACCAGTTTCAACAACCCGACGTCATTGTTCGAAACCATACCCACGGAAATCAATTTTGAACTGAAATGTTCTCTCATCATAAATTAAATGAAACTAATTAGCTAAATGAATAGTCAGATAAGTAAAGAACTGAATAACTGAATAACTATTCAACTAAGAACTATTATTAATTAAACAGCTAAATAAATAAATAAATAATAAATAAATAAATAATAAATAAATAACTAACTAAATAAAAACTAAATCAACAAATATGTGAATAAAGCGCTATTCTCAGTGAGGTGAAGTTGACGTGTACTGGGGCAAACTTACACAATCGGGACTATAATCGGGACTTCCATCTTGCAATGATTCCGTGCTAAAAAGTGAAAAAAATATAGCCGTTGTACGTGACAGTGTTGGTCAAGATCAAAATTTATTCAGCAATCGGACTAAAGGTTTTTCAAGCATGATTTGTGTGCTCGGAAAGTCGGACTGTTAAGAACAAAGCTCGACCTCGGCGGGAGCCTGTAATGAAAAACCGGCTACTTGGTCTAACGATAATAAACGATATGCTAAATAAGTGTATGCAAGAGCATTGCATCACATCTAGGTTTGGGGATTTGAATTCATTGCGGCGAAATGCTTTGAAAAAGTTAAAAAATTGAAGGGTCAAGAACCCTCAACAGATTATTAAAATTCCTGAAGCACAATTGATGGGCGTATACCATTCAAAATTCGATAAGGCCATCTCACTAATGCTACAAACTATCGCCCAATTGCAGACCACGGAGACCATGGTCAACTACCATCTAACTGGATATCTGCACTCCAGATAGCTCCAGAGACTCCAGAGAATATCCTATCTTCCCGTTTGTAAAGGAAAGCACTTGTGTCACTCGTATTCCTCCAGTAAGAGACTATGCAACAGCGCGATACAGAATATATGCTGCACGATGAATGGCACACTGAATTGGGACCTCATGGAAATATCTGAATGCGATCAGGCTAATTGATTAGGCTTTAACGCCGCCGAAACTCAAACTGTCCTAACGCATAGGAAAAGTGATGGGCAACCCCCCTCTTTCGGTGGTACCAATGTAGAAGGATCGGCAATCGTCGATGCTCTGAGCATGATAACACAAAACGATGTATGTTGGCGAGTATGTGTGTTCGAAGTGTCGAAAGATACTTGGGTTATTTAAGGCGGTGCAAGTAGTACTTCACTGCAGCCAATATCTGTACATTTATTATGGTACGACTCGCATGTATGGGCAGCAGGCATGAAAAATGAAACTCCCGATGCCCTTGAGTGTCGGCGTAATGTGGGCTCTATTGTGCTTATGTACCAGCTACATCATGGGGTCAATTTTCTACAGAGATAAAAGAGGTTTGTCCCTTCACAAAACTCCACTGCTTTCTTAGCACGCAACACTTCTCGATTAACGGATGTCGGATGACGTCTAAAACAAGTGTTGTTATGTTAATTGCTACTAAAGCTACTTTGATTCGCGTACTCTATCCAAAAATTCTATGCTTCAAGCAATTTCATGACACAGATTGATGTCAAAATTTCATTCACTTTTGTTTCTTTCTTTTTTTTCGTTCAATTGCTTCGGTTGATACGCATATGCATATGCATATGCATAATTAATTTATTTTCCGTTCAATTCGGTCGCTTGGTTGATGATTAATTTTTTCCTTTATATGGTTTCCGTTTTCCGTTTTATTTGTTCATTCATTCTTTTGTTATGCCGGTTACTGTTCGCTTAAGGTAAAAAGGCACATGCACGTGTATATCTATAAAATTTCACATGTACAGTTATTTACCAAACTTACCAGAACGTATTGTTTTCCTACTCTTGCAACTGAATCATAAAGAAGACAAAAGAATCAATAATAAAATAATAAAATAATAACAATAATAATAATAATATTAATAAATAACTGAATAAGACATTAGTCCAAAAATGGAATTCAACGCAATCTCTTTAAACTTTTCGCTAAAATACCTCACACATACAGGTGCGATTTTTCGCTCGAAAAAAAATAAACGCATGTTAAACTTCAATCAATCCATTGTCCAAATATAAAAATGTATTTTACTGTTTCTTACTGCTAGGGAATAAATATTAAAAATAAAAAATAAAAAAAAAAAAAAACAAACAACCAAACAAAACATTATTGCAGTAGACAAGAAAATTAAAGAACTTCAACAACTCGAAAAACATAGCGTCATTAATATTGGGTTCCTTGCATATGAGGATGGAGACGAAGAAAGAAAACAGCATATGGTAAAAAGTTAATATTTGGTAGGGTATCCTTTTTGCTTAATAACGTCGTTTACACATTTCTGACACATTTTGTATAACTTTTCTTGCATAGGAAACATCGATCTTACTCCATTCTCCTTATAGTCAGTCTATTTTTCAGACCTTCGGCGGAAGGGATTGAGTGTTTTCGCACACTCGCGGTCTAATTCATTCCACATTTTTGAATAAATTCGAATTCTACTAGCAAAGATACCTGCCACCTCTCTTAAACGACCTCTGTAAACTGCCTAACAGCAGAGCTCTATTAAGAGCAGTTACGATTAATATATAGTTGGACCTGGAAGCTTCTTCCGTCTAAGTTAGGAAATGCAGAGTATTTTGATGGACACCTAATAACTCTATATAAAATTACCATTCAAACACAGTAAACAAATTCAAATCCGTCCTTCCATGACTATTTTTAAAAAAATGGCCAAATTCGAGACTCTGGTCTTTCCAAACCGGAAAATTCCAATGATATTCACCAATATCATGGGATCAAACAAGAAAATTATATTCGGCTGTGTTCGGATCTTTACAGAAAAAAAAAAGAAAAAATTTCGAAAATTTTCGTTGTTTCTGTTGTTGCAGAATAAAAATGGTGTTTACATCTGTTGTACTTTATGCGCAAAAACGCGCAAAAAACGAGCAAAAAACACCGAAGGCAAGGGTGTCCTCAGTTCATGATTTAATGTGGTCGCGGCCTTTGGCCGGTTTGGTCCATTTTCAAGACGAACTTGTGCGTGCAAGAACCTCCACTGTCTCTCTGCCAAATTTGAAGACTGCACCTTCATTTTCGCGGGCAGAAACATGCTCGGGCATATTTCAGAGTGCTTTCTAACACGCGTCAATAGCAATACGGACGAACGCCCGTGTTTCAAAGTCCAGAAAAGTCATGTTACAAAATTTATCAAGTGCATGTGCTGGTGATGCGCGGATATAGTGAGCGTAAAAGACGCCTACGATGATGAGAATAAAAATTCCTGAATCGTATTAAGTTTCTGGCGTCATTTTACACATTACGGCAGTACACACGGCGATGTGGTCGTTACGATTACAAAAATGAAAATAAAAAATTACTTATTTTAATTAAATTGAAAATTTCAAATATGTATTCATTGCTCGCTTTGTTGGCATTCAAACTACATAATAATTATTTATTTATTTTAAGAAAATAATTATTCAATAGAATTTCAAATATTTACATATATGCGTTTTGATGGGTGCGCAGCGACAAATGCATCAAATCAATGTATATATAAATGCAGACCGACATGCCTTGACATGGCAATGTATCATATGAAACGTGGCCATGTGTGGTTCAAAAATGAAAAAAGCTATATATATATATAAGGAAAACGCATATATTTCAAAGTATTTTCTCATCCCTTTACTCTCTCACTCTCCATCGGTCTAACGCTCTAACGCTCTTTTTCATTTTTTCTCTTTCATTCGCATAAAAGCAACCTGCGCATTATACCAGAGCCAACGAAATATATAGACGGCGCGAGTTTTTTTTTGAAAATTGAAACTACAAACTGAATTATTATGGATTTTTTATGTTTCTATTATGAATAGCGATAGCAACGTTGTTCATTAGCAACCATTCGGAAGCATCCTCTTTCATTCTCATATGCTGTATGGCCACACAAATTCTGTTAAGAGTTTTTTGATATGATGGCGCACCGTCTCAAACGTGTACAAGCCAGAACCGTATACAAATCCGTTTTTTAAGTGAATGTGCGCTACGATATACAAATAAGTGCAGATGTACAAACAACAATACGAAACAATAGAAAGGAAGAAAACATGAGTTGTTTTCCTTTCATTATTTACTTGATATTGAAAAATTCGAAATTTTATGTTGATAAATTGCTTCAATAAATTTCAACGAAAATTTTCATATCCAAGAATAATGTTTCCTTCTATCTTCATATCAAGAGACTAGTAACAGAATCCTTGCCCATACAAATAAGGAGAATGTAAAGGCAAGCTGGCAAGCTACCACAATACAAAAAGTTCGAACTTTGAAAAAAATGTCGGACCATCTACGTATAGCGTTGTGTTTAATTACACGCGTTAGCAGAACCAACGAGCTTGTAATGAGACACTCGTGTTATTAGACTTAGAAAACGTCACAAGTATATACATCTTTGATCAGCATCAAATTCTGATTCGATTTAGGCATGTCCGTCTGTTCGTCTGCCCGACTGTGCTAATGACATTCTCCCATTAGCGAAATTGGAAATATCGCCTACAAATTTGCAAAAGATTCTAAAAGTGACTTAAACTTTTCAAAGGATCTACAACACGCCTACACGCCTATGTGACAACAATTTTTATTTTGAAAACAGAAAAAATCAAGCCTTCCCACTCCATATTGCAGAGCTTGAAAATTTAGTTCGTCTATTTTTTGCCTTTTTGTGTTTTAAAGGGTCACGGTGATGGGTATAAAAGATGCGGTCACGACCGCACATAATTTTCTTACTTCTTTGTTTCCTTTTGATTTGTTTTTTTTTGTTTTTCCTAAACTTTATATAAATAACAAATATTTAGCTTTGTTTATTAAACAAACTTTTATTGCTAAGTGGTTGACATTGGTTTTTTTTCAAATACCGTGCAATGCACATAAGCACCGAGGGTAAGCAAGCACGTGTTTTAAACGTATTAGAAGAAAAAAGCACATGTCGAAGGAAAAACAAGTAAGAAAATTATTTTCGGCTACGACCGAATCTCTTATCCCCATCATCGTTGTATTATAAAGGATTGAAAAAGAACCAAACTATCATAACAATATTGGGTGGGCGCGGTTGATCTTTTCTATTTTTGAATAGACTATCTGCTGTAGCCTAGAAGCGACAAGCAAAATACACAGAAAGCAAAAGTGTTCTCACTTTTGGTTATATAGGCGGGGCAGGCATTGTAAGCGTGTTCTTTGAATTCTTTGGGCCGTATTCCAGCTCTTTGGTAAATTTATAGCCGATGTCTTCTTCTCTGCCAACGGGTGAATGTGTATCACAAATGCTACACTGTTGGGCACACGCACAGATGGATAGATGGGTCCACGAACTGACAAACTTGCTTAGATGCATTGCCATTTTTATCAATTGGCCGGGAATTCATGTACTTTATGGAGCTTTTGAATCTGGCTGGAAATTGAAATTCCGCTATAATATTGAGTAGGCGTAACCAATTTACTTTATTTGTGTCCATAAAATGTAGACTCAAGTTTTTCTAGATTTATTTGCTTTAGCTTATTCCGTTTGAAGAACAGAAGCGATCGAGTTAACCTATTTTCAATACCAATTTGCGTGCAAGAACTTCCAGTATTTCTGCCAAGTTTTAAGTCGATAGCTTCGTTTTTGCGACAGACATTGCACGGATGGACATCGTTAAATCGATTTAGAATCTGATGCTGATCAAGATCATATATATATATATATACTTTGTGGAGTGTCTGAAGCTTCCTTCGGAACGCTGCAACCGTCTTGACGAAATGAATATACTGCTCATGCTTCGGCGATGGGTATGAAAAAACAGAATGAAAAAGAGAAATAGTAAGAGAGAACTGTGCTATTTTTCATGTTTTTCTTTATTTTCGAGCAAACTAAAAAAAATTTATATAGTTTTTTATTCAGCGCACACTCAAGCGCAGCTGATGCAATACGTTTCATTAATTTCTTAAGACTTGAAATGATGAACAATTTTAGCCAATGTAGGGTCGTGTGCGTGTTTGTACACTTTAACACTAAAACTAACGCAATCGTTGTTTATAATATGAGAGGCTGGAGAAAACATAAAATACAACGCGGATGTCTGTGTGCAGCGACGTTAATCGCGTCTGACAACTATGGATTTTTTAGTGTATGCTTAGCGCCGCGTGCATTCGAAAAATAAAGATGAAGAAGAAGAAGAAAATAAAAACAAAAACAATTGGAATACTGAATTGCATGTTCATTGAAAGCATAACGTTACACCGGGGGATCTATATCAAGTATCCATAATGATTGCACTAAATTATGCAGAATAATGAGAATTTGAGTAAACAAAAAATACTTAAGGAATTAAGCTAAAATTCTGGGAAATACGCAACAGAATAATCAAATAATATTACAATTCTTAGATGAATGTCAAGATGAGGTGGTTGTGGTTGTGTGGCTATCAAAAATATGGGGAACAGCTCCACAGCTTAGGCACACACCCATTCATCCCAATGCACTCAAACATCCGTCTTGAGCAACTAACTTAAACATTGACTTTCCCTTCAAATGTTTTCAAGACACCAAAGAAAAAAAAAGGAAAAGTTAATCCTCTTATGACCGTGTGCTTGCCTCTCTTTGCATCGATATCATTTCTTTACGTAGCAATCCCGAATCCCGAAGTTACTCCTTCGCAATATGAGCACAAAAACATAAACACAATTTTATTGAAAAAGAAATTGTGTTCTATTCGTGACCCTGAAGTATTATTTAAGGTTCTCACAAGACATCGGTTCGAGTATTTTCAAGAGTTGACATTAAACCTATAAAGTCAACCCATAAGTTAATGTACTCGTCACGGGAGCTATAATGCTTGTCACTATCATGCCAAACGGTATCGCATGCAAATTGCAATCATTGCTTCATGTATCTTTTCTATCATTAGAAGAGGGGGAGAGAAGAGGGAGGAAGCATTGAAACATTTCGCACGCAGGACAATCGAATTTAACGCATCTCATCGACTTCATAGGAAAAGATGAAGAACAGTAAGCGATAATGAAATTGCTATCCAGTTGACGCAAACAATATTTTCAAATGCTTTTCAATATTGCCTGACCCGATCAGCCTGGTATAGGAGATGCTTGCTGTCGGGACATTGGCTTAACTTAGCTATCCAATTGGTTGTCAAATTAGAAATGTTGTTGCGTAAAATGCTTAACAATTTTGTTTTTTACATCAATTTTCACTTGCATGAGTTTAAATATTATATTTATAAACAACAACAACAACAACAACAACAACAACATCAGACTATTAATATTAAATATCTTCAAAATAGATTTTTAATAGTAAAACTATATATAAATTTTGCCCACATCACGATGTCCGTAGATATGATTAATTAAGCACACACGCATTTTGCCTTCAACGCTTTGCAACGGATGTAAATATCAAGGAGTTGTTTTTGTTTGTCTTGTAAATTTCTCTTTATATATGTAAAAGTATTTCGATTACTTCCTATTACCCAGCTAACGCTATCAACAAAGTTTAAAAGGCATTTTATCTAAAAATACTAACAACCAATTGTTTTTTGTGCCAATTTGTCATTCTATTGTTATATTCGTTGTTGTGACTGGCTGCTCTACCTCAACCTACAGACTGGGTGAAGGTTATCTCTCTCGTTTTTTTTTTGCATTCATACATTCATAGATAGGTAGATAGATAGACATATAGATAGATAGATAGATAGATACACAAATAGACATACACAAAGGCCTCACCAGCCTTCGATAACGAACTCAACCCAAAAAGGTTCGATGCTTGAGGAAGAGAAAAGAATCGAAGCGAAAAGAAAAGAAACGAAACGAAAAGAAAAGAAAAAGAAAGCATGAAGCACATCATTACACGATGTTATCGAATAATTTCTAAAATTGATGATAATCATGATAATTATTATGCATTATTGACTGACTGTATGCATGTAGTCTCAGTTGCCGGTGCTTATGGCCGTCGCCGTCGCCGTCGCCGTCGCCGTCGCCGTCGCCGGTGCGAACACTAGAATGCTGCTGCTCTGTTGGCTCAATTTTAGCCGAGAAAGAGTGCATTTAACGATTTAAAGTCGTGTAAATGATGCAACGATGCAACGATGCATGCGTTCCCTGTAAAATTTAATTAACTACTTGTAATAATATCACTATTTGTTAAACGCACGAGTCTTAATTTATTTTATTTGCTCTAATGTTCGACTTGTGCTCGACTTCATTTCTATTCACTAAAAGCAAAAAACTTTTGTTTTTGTTTAAAATTTTAGAGCGTGATGTTAGTTAATTGCAGTAGACAGATAATGAATTATTTTATCATTGAACACAAAGTTAGAAAATGAAAAAAAAAAAAAAAACTTTCACTTAGAACAGTATATATATATGTATATATACATATATATGTATACATAAAAGTAAACCTTAGTAGGCATTTTAGTCATGATATCCATCATCGTTAAGTTGACAAGCAGCAGACTAGCGGAGTAGCACTGCATGTCAATACTAATTCTTGATTTTATCGATAATAAGCACGACAAGCCCCACGATCAGAATCACTTCTCCAACATACACACTTTAAATAACTCTCAGGATAATGCTAACAATTTTGCAAATTCTGCTTGAATCGCACAGTAGTGACGTCCGTCTTTGAATTTGAAACAAAGGCATATATGTGGCCACGTGATTAGATCAATTTTTTTTTCAATTCTAACGATTTCGAAATTTGTAGTCGGTTTTCCTTTCGAAAATTTCATTTCATTTCATCACCCGATTGCGGTCTTAAGCTCGTTAAGATGCCTTGTTGTAGAAGCCCAAGATCTCGAATCTATTTGCGCGATCAAGTACTGAACACTTTTTTCCAAAAATTTCCGAATTATTTATAAAATGTAACATCGAACGTATTGAAGAATAAATATGTTTTCAGGCTCGACGAGAGTTCGAGAAGTCTGTGACTGCAAATTGCACACGTTATCAAACTTCAGCTAAGACAAGTAAAAACATTAGAGTGGGCCATGGCACATCATTAAACACCCTACGCTACCCTACAGTTATTCATATAACGACTTCTTCAATAACACTTTCAATGCGTAGTGATCCAAATAGCGTTAGACCAAATCCTTAGACCAAAACACGTTAGTGTTACCAATTCATCAATTCATCAAAATATCTGAAAAAGCGCGGCCTCTCGGTTGAAGACATGAAAACAAGATAGGCACGCGGACAGGCAAGTTTAGTTCGATCGAAGTGTGCGAAACCGTTGCATGCATCCGCACATACCTAATACATACGGTTGCGCAACAAGTGGTGTAGGGTATAAATAAATGAAAAATACGCACATATTCAGTTACAATGTATTCGACTTAACATCACTCCCAGTCCCAGTTCCAGCTGAATAATTTCTTTCCCTTTTTAACTATAATTACAACGATCTTAACCCATTTAAAAAGCTTCTTATTATTGAACTTAAGATAAGACAAAATTAACTCAATCGCTTATAATTTTATTGTTAGGCTACGAAGTTTTTGAATCTATTGTTACATAAAATGTGTTATCACAGAATCACTTGACGTGTTTACCCTAAAATGTGGCAATGGTGTGGCCAAAGACAAGGACACAATGTTTTACTTGTACTTGTAATGTATTCCTATGAACTACGTTGCCTAGGCTCTAAAGAAATATTTTCAGCTCATAATTTTGCATAGATTTACTCCTGTAGAGAATTTCTACTTATGCATGAATATATATATATATATATATGTATATATATACATGTATATGTATATATATGTATATATGTATATATATATATATATATATATATATTTCTTATCTTATATATATATATTATATATATATATATATTATATATTAGGGGATTTTCTAGAAAATTCATATATATGTATATGTATATATATATATATATATATACAAAAAAATTATGTACAAAGTTTGGCAAGCGATTACTTAAGACAGATTTTAGTTCAGATTTATACGTCGGTCATGAAAAATACGTGAACTGTAGTTAGCCAACGAAAGCAGCGAAAGAGGGGAGCACATTGTAGTCGACTACCAATTAATATTTTATATATAAATAACTAATAATGCACTGGTATTGACGTTGATTACACAATTCTAGAAAAAGTTTACAAATTTTGCACTTGACAACGGAAATGGTAACAAGAACTGAGACAAGTCCAAATATTTAACTTGTAATGAAACTTGTAAATATACGCTTGCGATAACACAAACAACAACCGACAGCTGAGGCACAGTAAACGATGAAATGAGAAAGTGTTCCATTAACTTTCGTATCCGCATATGAAACTTGATAACTTAAAAGCTCCTATCGAATATATTTATGTGGGCAGGATAAGCCTGATATGAAATGTAACGTAAAGCCAGTCATGGCAATTCGTCTATCCGGATATATGGATTAAAGTTTGAATGAATGGTTGCTTCTCTTACTTCACTTTTGCTTTTTACTCTTGGACCAATCTTTAACACAGACATACATCTCTGGCCATTTGTCAAAACAGTACGCCTTTCGTCATGAAGAGTTCAAACTGCATTATCTTAGTCTACGTTCGCTATGTTAATCAATTCATACAAAAGAATTTCGTAAGGTTCTTAAAAAGTCTGTCTAACACTAAAAAGATTATAAAATGCGTTTCTTGAAAGACTTCTTGTCTTGTCGCTAAGTAGTCCGTGAGGGAACTCAAAATTTTAAAGCTGAAGTTATTTTTGGAGCTTCCTGATTACTCAACTTTTCTTATCGTCATCTTTTACCCCAAATAATCTAAACGACTCATAAAGAAGTGCACAGCAACTTATAGGACCGCCGCCTAGTGAGTGGATACCCGACCCGATCGGCGAGTGGTATACACTTGACGAGTGAGATCTCTCTATACATGCGACCGAATATTCGCTCAAATTTGAATCCGCTTAAATTATATCCGCTAACAGCATCTAAGAAAAATAATAAAAAAAAATTTTTGACTCCGTTTATTGATCCAAGCAATACGAGGACCTTATACAGAACATTGCAGAGCTTTTTATTACATTTTTTAAAGCTCAATATCATATTAAATTTTGTCTCAAATAATCTAAGCGGGTTATACGAATCTCTATACATATTTACGGTTTCTCTACCCTACACTATTTGTGGTACAAGGATATATTAAATTTGTGCAACACCCAGAAGGACTTGAGGTAGAACCATCTTTTGCTATATCAATCGATTCAAATCCACTTTCTGATCTTTCTGATTTAAGCATATCTGATTGTTTTGTGTGCTTGTGTTTAAACTATAGACTACAAAATTTTCAGATATTTCGATGAAACTTGGTACACGCATATGTTTTGACCTAGGGACGAACGCTTTTGAAAATGGTTCTGAGCGGAGCCCTTGTTCAACCAACTGCTCATATAATGCCTTTTGTATATGGGTAACTGTAGGGTGATTTGTAGGGCATTTAATGAAATGAAATGAAATTTTGTTTCTCCCATCTATTGTCCCAAATAGATAGAATAGAGAATAGATCTGTACAGATATTTGCAAAAATTTTTAAACTTTTTCTTAAGCTTTTATTCCGATCTCTGTGATAATCCGGAATAACTCTTTTCTTCGAAGTATCGTCTACACTTCTTGTCTCAACTAAAGAATGCGTTTATAAAACTTTTCTTTTGATTTGAATCTTTAACCTCAATGTTCCTTTGGATCTGGTAGATAAGTTACTTTTTCAATAATGTTTTCTTTTTTTTTTTTTTTTTTTCTAAAGATGTAATAATGAAAGCGTAACACTATTTACATATGTAATGGGAGATAACAACAGTGAGTCTATAAAATGAGTTATGTATCAGTGTAATAATTTGATTTGTTTTTCTTAACGTACCACCGCGTGACGTAATTTAAAAACTAACCGATGCAGAACTCTATTGAAAATCGCGCACAATTTAGTCTTAATTAGACCTGACTGAGTTTACTGTATGTCGCGTACTAAACGCTTGCTACAACCTAAGTTCGAGTAGAGCCCATGGAAAACAATCTCATTTCCTAAATTAGTGCGCATGTTTGTCGAAAGAAACGCAAATTTTTTTGATGAACTCATAAGAAAGACAGCAAAAATATTAAAAGTAATCCCGCTCTTTTATCAATATATGTATGAGATGTACTTACGTACATTGCGCATTTAGACAAAGCGATTGCCGAGTGTTCCAAAACTGACACGGACTGATGCCAACTAACTTTGATTGTATAACTAAATGTTCGTCGCTTGCGATGGCATTCACACATTTCCTGTAACTGGGATCTCCAGCTCTGCTCCCCCAGGCCATGTATGTTACATGTTACATAGACGAGCTAAATTTTTCATATTTGCATACTCTATATATATATATATATATATACATATGTATTACACGATGGTAGCGTATCGTACAAGTATTCATATAAATATTTGTAAAATTTAGACATTTTTTCAGTATGTTGTAGGAGGAGTAAAAGTAAAGGTGTTGCTTACGTCAATTGCTTTTAACTTGTGCTTTTGTTTTTTGTTTTGTTGTTTTTTTTCGATGCACTTTTGCTGATAATTTACGATTTTGTGGGTCATCTTCAATGTACAGCTTGCTCTAGTTTTTTGACTGCCTTTTGCCATTTTACCATAAAACGTAAGTAAATGATTGATTTGCTTGACAATACCTTCTTAGATATACAGTGCAGTTGATTTACATAAATTTTCAACGTTTGTCGACTCATTTTTATTTGCCAATTTTTTTTTTTTCATCTTTTTCCCCAAAAACATTAATATATTCCAAATGATGTTTACCGATCTGATATTTGATGATGTAGTTGTGAAAAAAAGATTGCTATGATTTGGATATATATTCATGATTAGTAAATGGAAACGAAGGCAAATATTTCTAATTGCATGTGACGAAGACGTCAAGGCTAACTAAGCAGCTTTAGAATGGCGAAGACCATCAAATCTCTTGCTTTTCAGCTCTGAAAGGAATCATTCATCAATTTCTTAATTTCCTTTTCCAATTCATACTTTATGACAAGTTCTGACGTTAGCTATTATAGCACCGATCCCGTCCCTGCTGTACCCTTTTTTTATATTAAAAAGTATGATGGTTTCCTTACGTTCTTGCTTGCGTGGACTTGCTTTAAAATACGCTTCAAAATTGTTTACAATCGTCTTTTCCCTCAGATTGATGATGCTTGGGCATATTTTCATATAAGCAAACGCATATCAACATCATAGATGAGGTACTTTCAATGAAGCATACAGTGGTGGCGAACAGACAAATTATATATGAAAATTATATCCGTAAAGAAAGGAGAAATAACTTATAGTCAGTTCCTGTAGATCCCCGTCACCACTTGCTTTGGTTACAAATACAAGCTTCTCTCGCTACCTTAACCCATTATCAATATATAGTTCAAAACAGAGAAAACGAAATACACAAATGGCTCCACATGTTTTTTCAAAATTTAAATTAGGAGATTATTACGGACTTTTCCTGTTTCTGTTGTCACTGAAAGTGGTAAAGCTGTTAGCAGCCGTTTGACAGCCTGCTGTTTCGTTCTCCTTATTTGTATAAGCAAAGTTCTGTTCAGAGTCTCTTGCAACTTTTGCAAACCAGAAGCATATGCAATTCTGTCTTTCTAAGTGAATATGCGTTACGGTATGCATATAAATATGTATTTAACAAAAAAACCAAACGGTACGATCCATTGCTTATTTCAAGCAGACAGACGTCATATTCATGGAATCTTCAATGCAATTTTCTATGCTTCAAGTGTAGCGTATTTCTTGCTGTGGCTTCATGGAAGCAATAAGAATAGCAGAGGAAAAAAAAGTAAGTGCAAATTGAAAGGTTGGGTGCCCCCGAAATCATATGCATTTTAAAAATTAACCAAAATACTGAAAAAAGATAACATCATCATATCACGATATCGCTTCGGTGTTGTTTTCTGTCATGACAACACCAGGCAAAACACATCTTTAGTGAATGCTTCACCAAAAATGAAGAGAACTTGGTTGGAAAGTTTTGATGCGTCCTTCGTGTATTCTATGCGATTCCCCGTTTATTTGACTACCCATTTGTTCTGTTGTCTGCAAAACTCGTTTCTCGTTAACTCGTCTATGAAAATCGCTTGCTTCAGGGTAATTTGCCCAGAAAACGATGTAAAGTTCTTATCGAACATAATCGATGAGCGTTTAATGGATCACAGTTTTAACATTACGAGACATAATTCAGAATTTAATCGATTGCCACGCCCATAATTTTGATGTATGAGTTTCAGGTGACGATGGAGGGTTGCGCAGAATTTTCGTTATACTCTTTGTTTCTTCTTTATTTAGGCCACGTTCGCAACCACTATCATAATCACAATCGTTGGCACATACGTAACCGTAGATATGTTATTTATTTTAATTTAATTTTATAATTTATTTCCAGCTATTGTTTTCTATTTTTAATCTTTTGATTTCTACGCTAATTTTTTAGATCGTGAGTAGAACATTAACACACATGGCGACAAAATCAAATCATATAGAAACAGTTAAGGTAAAGAATAAGAGAAAAAAAATTAAAAATTCAATTAGAAAGTTTGTTTAAATTTTAACACTTTTCGAGCGTATGTTAGTTCAGAAATTTTTTTTTTTTTTTTTTATTTCCTTAATCCTATTTTCGCATGTTTTTAGCAACGAGTTGTTAAAATTGCAGTTAGACGCATTAAGTGCGCTTTTAACTAATTATGAAATAAACAACAACAAGTCATTCTTATGTATAATAGTTAGGAAACAAATACTTATCAAACATTTAATATTATAATCAATTATATATAATGATAATTTTACCAGGAAACACTGACTCGTTTTAACAACGAAGCAGCGCTTAGTGGTTCTGTTTATGTTTAAAGTCCTAACTATTGAACTTATTGACCTTATATGAGAACTACACGAAAAGGTTCACTATATTGTTATCGTTAAAAAATGCAGATTGCCTTCGTAAATGTAGAAGAGTAACGCAAAACAAGTAAGTAAATTAAATTCGATTGGGACCGAATCTTCTATACCCATCACCGATTATCCCAAAAACGGACAAAAGAAGCAAAAGAATAAACTGCTTATGCTCTATAATATGGACTGGGCGCAGCTGATTTCTTCTATTTTCAAAATAAAAGTTTTTGTCGTATAGGCATGTGGGCATTGTGGGCGTTTCCTTTGAAAAGTTTAGGTCAATTCCAAATTCTTTTGCAAATTTTTAGGCATTAACTTCACTTTCGATAAATTCTTCGCCAACGGGAGAATATTTACCACAAATACTACTAAGCTGCGCCAATAGGCGGACATGTTTAGGTGCATTCCAACTTTGAAAATGGCCAAAAACTTATACGCTTTATGGAATTTTCGAAGCTTGTGCTTACGTTATAAAGGTATTGAAAAAAAAATTAAATTTTAATACGCTATAATATTGGATAGTAGCAAAAAAATAATTTTTTATTCCTTTGAAAAGCAGAGGTTTTCCCAGTTTACGCGGTGCTGTGGGCGTGTCCTTCGACCGATTTGGCCCATTTTCAATACGAACCTGCGCGCAAGAACTTCCAACGTTTCTGCCAAATTTAAAGACGATAGCTTCATTTGAGAATGTTTACAACAGATATTACACAGACAGACAGACGGACATGCTTAAATCGAATTAGGATTTGATGCTGATCACGAATGTATATACTTTGTGGGATCTTTGATGCTTCCTTCTGGGTGTTGCAAACGTTTTGACAATATGAATATACCTCTCTTTCTTCGGTGATGGATGTAAAAATAAATAAATAAATCCATGAGAGAGAATGCAGGATAATCTACATACAGAAATCCGCACAGAAAATCCGGTAATGTATATTTACTCTCCATGAACGTGGTTGTGAACATGAATGTGACGTGAAATCAATTTATTCGTTTCTTCTTCTTGACGGTTTCTCTCGTCCATCTGCTCAAATCATAATTAAGTGGGCTTAAGAGTTTGTCTAGAAGAACAAACTTCGTCTCAAATTTATTGTTCTCACCGCTCGAAGATAAACGAACCCGCTAGCATTCACCAAAAAAATGAAAATTTTTCTTTCATAAGAAGCGTAATGCAGAAAGTCTTCTTATTTCACACCCAACATTCTTGGAGTTTTAATTGGATTGTGAACTTTTTTTCTTAATAAAATCTCCATATCGATCAAATCAACCGAACTGCATAGGGAAAAGCCAAGTATTTACCTGTAGGCTTTAACGCATACAAATGTAATCTAAGTGTGAACAAACATCTAGAAAGTAGCGTAGAAACGTATAAAAGTATTATCTGCAATATGTACAATATGATGCACATATAAATCGATACTAAATAGAATGGATCGGTCTCCCTTCTGTTTTGCGTTAAATTGTCACACGTCCACATGTTAAGGATAGTTGTTAAAAAATGCTGCTCAAGATGCGTATACTCTTTTTATTGTTTCATTTCGTTGTTGACCTTCTCTCTCTCTCTCTCTCTTACTTTCTCTTGTGCGCGAAGTCATTTTTGGATTTTACTGTTATATAAAAGTGAAAAGGTCTCATAATTTATTACAAGCACACCTACACAAACTACACAACGCTTCGAATTAAAAAATCTGTATATATTTATATCGCTTAAGTCAGTTTCTGCTGTTTCTGATAAGAAATGATAAGATAGAACTCCACATGGAATCCTCTTTAAAAATTCAACTTAATAAAGACGCTTTGTAGTAAAAGGCTTCGAAGCTCTGTAACGCGCTTAGAAAGGTTATTAAAATGCGATATCTTAGTGTCCGTTTATCTGTCCAGCGATTGATATCAGCATCGGTTTCTTTCGTGGCAAAATTTTAATCAATCCTTGGATACGTGAATATTTTCCAGAAACCCAAAAATTCTTTGTACAAAACTCTATTCAATATTTCATTAAATTTTCATTTTTATTATACGACATTGAAAATGTTACTCTTGGGACGACTCGCGGAATTTTTGATATTTTTTTCTTACCTAATGTCAGTCAGCGTTTCTAGGTCGACTTCAATGGCTGCCTGCTTACTTGTAAGCTTGATCAATGGTTGTCAAAAGAAAGCTTTCCAGGCAATGCCAGACAAGTGGACAAGACTGAACGGATGTAAAATGAAATCATCTAATTGGAATTTCTATAGTTTATGAGTTTTTTTTTGTGTGTTTCTCTAGAACCTACAGCCAATCGAATCTATGCACATATTTTGTAGCGAAGTTTCCAAAATTTACAATAGAATTCAAGCTTTCACAAATACTTCTCCTATGCATCTCTCTCTCTTTTTCTCCGTACTCATTAAACGCTAGTTGGAATTAGCGAAAGCCTTAATTTAATTGCCATTGATAATAAACGTATGCCAACAGCGATTAACATTTAGGTTATGAAGAATCAGTTGGCAGATACGCCATTTCGTTCATATCTTTTTGTGGCTTGATTGCTACATTTTTGCCATTTCGAAAATTAAAAAAAACGATACGACTTGAAAATAAATTTTTTTCCTGTTTCCAAAATTAAGTGAAATGCATTCAAGATACACGTTTTTCCTTATATACCCTATAGCGGTCGTAATGCAAAGGTGTATTAAGTTTGTGCGGATGTATGCACTAGCCAGACTTGATATAGACTCAGCTTTCATCGTACCGACTATTCGAAACTCACTTTCTGCGTCGATTTAAGCTTGTCTGTCCGTCTTATATTCTTATGCTTAACCTACAGGTCGGAATTTTTGAGATATTTTGACGAAATTCTATATGGCGAACTTTATTGAAAATGATTCCGATGGGAACCTTTACATGGAAGGGGATCCGAAAAATATACCTATGTAATCCAAGTTTGATTTTAAATCACTATTCCGAACCGATTTCCAATCATAAAATATTAAGTATTATACCTAGTTGCCATCAAAATCCTTATCCTTCGTTAGAATTTTTATATGGAAAGGGGTTCAAAAGATGGTTACATCAGGTCCCAATTTCCTACGTTTCTTAAATACACTTTTACTGAGCTTCTTCGAAAAATGTTACAAAATACTTTCCAAAATCATTAAAATTATCCGATTGACTCCATGGTCAATATTGCGCTCGTCCCTGACGGTAAGCGTATCTGTGTGAAATATTTCGAAAATTGCAAGTTTAATAACGAAAGCTCATGGCCAGGACGGGCATCGCACGAACGAACAAATTTGAATCGATTCAGGAAATGATTTCCAATTATTCTGCATACACACAAACAAGTCGATAGATTTCTCTCTCTCTCTCTCTCTCTCTCTCTCTCTCTCAGAGTCTAATTGAGTGTTGCATACGTCTTGTCCAGATTTAAAAAATTTCTCTATTTTATCACTATTGTTATAAACATATATTTCGGGAATAATTTTAAGTTGGATTTAAGTAAACACATATTGCTAGTGTGTATAAGCTGACAGATTACAGTCTTTATAGTGACATTGTCACTCTCATATAAGAGAATTAGCTGAGAATCTTACTAAAATTGATGAAGGAAATATGGACTGATATGGATGATAAACTTTTGACACAACAAATTTAGTACGCCATCATATCTTATATCTCAATAACAATGCCTTATGGAAAAAATGATTTTGTAAGAAATGTTGTTTCGCGTCCTCCGGAAAACGAAAATAACAATTAATCGGATTAATGTGAAAGTGCCAAGCACCGGAATTACAAAAAGCATCAGACGAAAACAAAAAACGCAAAAATATTTAACGATGATTTGCTTTCTGTCTAATGGGCCTACATTATGGGAGGTAGTAGTCATCTTTACTATAAGTTTTGAAACAACACATGCCCATGCACTTATAAGCATATCGTAAGTACGACTACGTTTCTATGGAATAAGTGAAAGTGCTTACGTCTTTAGAGGCTTTAATATTTCTATTCAGTTTTTTTGTTGTTTCTATTCTTTTCCATACAAATACGTGCCACGAATATAGGGTGTGCTGACTGATTTTGCAAAACAATATACTTGAAAACTTGAACAATTCGCCTCTCGTGCTTCGTAAAGATAAATTGAATGCAAAATTCTTATGGATTCTTATGGAGTTGTTATTGGCCCCCGTATTAGAAAACTTGCATATTTAAATTATTTAATGAGATTTTTTAACTTCCGAAAGATAAACTAGTGAATAAATTTATAATTTTAAAAAGTGTTTTGTCACACTATGGCTTAGGGAAAATATGGATGTGTATAAATATCTAAATAAGCGCAAGGTTAGTTAACGCAAAATAACGTTAGGTTGTGAAATTCTTTTACAAATTAAAAGTCTGACTGACCTTAAAAGATCAATATATGATCGATTACTACATTACCAAAAAAAAGATCAGCAAATGTTTGCTACACACACGGCAAACATCTACCGTCACCTGTGCAATGCGCTTACAATGAAAACCTTTCACACCTGAAAACCAAATTATATTATCAACCGACACCTCTTCTTATTGGCCTTACGTAAGTTCCGATTGTGGTATACGTTACACATACGTATTTACAGCGGCCTACATAACATAAGTGCATTCGAGTATTTAACATTGAAATCAGTAAAAGAAGTAAACGTGTAAACGCCACACCACAAGTAATAACTAAATAGATGCCGTTAACAGCTTTAAGTGAATGATCTTTAAAAAAGTACGAAGAGAGTTAGCGAGCGACAGAGAGAGATAATCATTTAAGATCGTAAGATTTGTAGGAATAATAGGATTTTATTATATACTTTGTTTGATACAATCCCTGATGCCCGTCCATCAATGCGAAAGTGTTTAGTGTTTAAACATTAGTTGGCTATGGATCTTAACTGGGATATGTTACAAAGTAAATAAATAACTTAACATATCGAATTGATTGTTGCATCGAGAAGCCTTGTAAATCAAGTAAGCAAAATATACGTGTCTGGAAATAAATCTGGGATAAATATCAGCTGAATGACGTCAGTGAATAGTGTTAACAAATAATTGTTAGATCAACAACTAAATTACCAAAAGGGATCTATTTAAGGCATTTTCAATAATTAAGGAATAATTAATTTTGTTTTTATACAAAATCACATTTTTCGCCTACATATATACACGAAGAAAGGATTCCAGGAGAAGGAATAGCAAAGTCATAAGCGGCAGCACAAAAAAAATATTGATTTTGGAACAAGCTTCGAAAACGGGCGAAATGCAAAACTGCCTATTAAAGGATGTGCAGTTTTCCTTAAAAATTTGAAAAAATTTGCTAACTCCTCGAGACGTGCACGGAAGGAAGCGGCGCATATTCATCAAATCGATTTGTGATACTTGCGCAACAGTAAATAATAGCAGAGGCAGATGTAACTAAACCTATATCCTAAATAAATATATATAATAAATGTATATATATATATATATATACTTCACTTTATATACTTTACAATCTAAGGCGTCCTGCTAGGTATTGCAAACTGAATGGCAAAATTATTACACCCTTATCCTTACCCTTCGCCTAACGATATAAGAATATTTTATGAAGGTAAAGAAATGAATGGTGAGAACACGCACGCAAACAAAACGGAATGCAAGAAAAAACACCAACAATGCAGACATGTCCGTATAATTGACAGGCAGTCTGTTAGGCTGACATATCTCATCATTTAAAGGTAAAACGAAATTGGCAACGTTTTTCACGTTTGATTTTAATATCTATTCTCTCCTTTCGATTATTTTATTTATTTATTTATTTTTTTGTTTTTTCTTTCAATTTTTGTATTCGATACTTACTTTAATTTAATCAAATTCTCTGTGAATTCAAATCGGTGTAAAATTCTTTAGTTTTCTTTCTCACTTAATTTTTATTTTAGTGGTTTTTTCAATAAAAAAAAAATAAAATAAAATAAAATAAAACACGTCTGCAATAAATGTATTTTCTCTTTTCTTCCTCGGAAGCGATTATTTATTTTTAAAATATATTAGGATATGTGGTAGCCGCCATACATCGTTTTTTTTTTATTTATTCATTATATTTGTTTTTGTTTTTTTTTTTGCTATGAAATTACTGAAATGTCTTAGATACTCATGTATATGAATAAGTATTAATAACTTTTCTTCGTTTTAATGTAAATTAAGTTTTGCGGTCTTTCACTTTGGCGGTTTAAAAAAGGAAAAAAAAAATAAAATGTGCTCCTATTGATAAAAGAAATATTTTGACTTCCTTTTTTATATTATGTCTGAGAAGCACATGTCCTGCATATATATTGCTATGCGTGAACAAGCCAATGCAAGAAAAAATCCGAGAAACACACGTTTTCCATTCAATATATTTATTTATTTACGTATATTATTTCGCACAAGCTCTTGCGACAAGAAATTTAAACACCCTTTTTGTTCAAAGCAACTGACAACACTGTGACGAGACTGACGAGACTGTAGGAGCTGTAGTAGCAAACAACAGCGAAAGAGAAAAAAGACCTGAACGAAACGACTGAGACGACTGAGACGACTGAGCCGACTGAGACTGTAGGAGCAACAACGACGGCAAAACACGAAAGACATGTTAACTTGCTTAGCTAGAGATGAGGGGTATATTCGTTTTATCAAAATGTTTGCAACCCTCAGAAGGAAGCTTCATAAGCCCCATCAAGTATATATATATATATTCTTGAATTAGCAGATCGCCAGCATTATATTCGATCTGATTACAGATTTTTATATTTATATTATATTTATATTATTTATATTTATAATAAAATATTGTGCTCTGACTACTCTCTATTGCTCTTTATCTTTGATTATTCGCGACTATTTATTTTTACTACGATTAAAAAACAAAAGTGAACATAAAGAAAACTAATGCTATAAATAAGGACATTTTTCATTATATAACATTAATATTTCATTTATATCATCGACGGATGGGAGACCCCACAAAGTATATACATGCCGTCCGTCCGTCTCTAAGCATTCTCCGGTACGCAAAAATGAAGCTATCGACTTCAAATTTGGCAAAGACATGGGAAGTTCTTGCACGCAGGTTGGTATTGAAAGCGAGCCAAATCGATCGCAGGACACGCCCACAGCGCCACGTAAACTAAAGATACATATGTTTTTCAAAGGAATAAAAAATTGTTTTTTTGCTCATAACCTATAGCAAATAAATATATAAAAATTTGAACGCACATTCTAAGGGCGATGTTGTAGCATTTGTGTGCAAAAATGGAAAAAATTGACCACGCCCACCCAATATTATAGTGTATAAAAATTTAATTATTTTTTTAATACCTTCATAACGTACAGAAACAAGTTTCAAAAATTCCATAAAATATACAAATTCTTGAGCACTTTCAAGTTTGGAATGCACCTAAACCTGCCCGGCTGTTCGTCTGTCCATCTGTCTGGTTGCGTAACTTTGTAGCATTTGTTGTAAACATTCTCCAGTTAGAATTCGGAATTGCCGTAAATTTTTCAAAAGACACGCCTACAACGCTCACATGCCTATACGAGAAAAACTTTTATTTTGAAAATAGAAAAACTCAGCTGCGCCCCCTCCGTATTATAAAACATGAGAATTTTATTCTTTTACTTCTTTTGTATTTTTTTGGGGTTAACGGTGATGGGTATAAAAGGTTCGGTCCCGATCGATTTTGATTTTCTTATTTGTTATGTAATATTATTATTATCACATCTACTTGGAAAACTGAAAGTAATGCAATAAGGACAAGTTTAGAGTAATTTAGTTTTGAGAGAGTTACTAATGAGCTGGATAGGATTTCAGATTTAAAAGAGCATTTAAAACTATCAATTAGCCTTTTCGATTTTTTTAAGGTTATAAAGCCTTAAAGGTAAAAAAACCTAAATGTGTTGCTGTTCAACACAATGCCCCTGGAATACTCTATTTTAAAGCTATTTTGTAGGTAGCTTTTACAATTTCAGTGAACTTAGTGGCAGGGTAGTGTGTTCATAGATCTTTCTTCATATTCAAATATTCATAATACGGCATTGCAATGTAAATCTTCAATTTATAGAAAGTTATGGGCGATAATATCCTTTATTTTATCCTGGCCCTATTTTTTTTGTCCAAATGTATGGAACGTTTGAAATTTTTATAAGATTTAAAGGATATTTTTACAACGCGATCGATTCTTCTCTTATATATAGATAAAATAAAATTACACTATGTGTAGATATTAAAAATTCAAAATGTATCCGAGCTATTAAAATTTTAAGAAAATACAAAATTAATTATTTATATAATTACTTGAAATATTTATAGGTTTTTTAAAACTTCAAAATATTCAAAATATATTTATATTAAATAAATAAATACGAATAAATATATTTTGCTTTCTTATTTAAAATTTCATCTCTTTGAGATTAAAATTTACTTCGTTGTGAGGGTTCAAAATTAACTAACTAACTTTTATCTTCATTTCACTCTATTTCTTTCTCTCTTCTCCAGATACTAGCAATCAAAAAAAAAAAAAATGTTCTCTCAGAGCAAAGAAAATTTCACAGAACGGCACACATATATATATATTTATTTATATATAATAATATATATATTCTTATATTATTGGGTTTGAATAGTTGAAATAGGACTGTGTTGCTTTGGTCGAAGAGGACGAATGAATTAAATGTTCAGTTGTTTTAAACAATTTTTATATGACCGTTCTTTCGTTTCGTTCTTTCTCTTAACAAAGCTACAATGCATGGATAAAAAACAAATGATGAAAACTTTAATAAAGATTAAAGCATAAATTTCTTGTTTCGATTGAAAGCAATTCGTGTAACGTAACCTTGCTAAGCAAAATAACTTGTATGAGGATGTTACTAAGCATATATATATGCATTCAACAAACAAAAAAAAACAAATAACTTACGTTATATGTGCACCATATAAGCGAGTTTTGTTGTCGTCAGATGGCATCACTAGCACGCAGGTAGTCAAGCAAAAATTATTGACTCGTAATAAGAGTAAACACATCTATAAATGAAAGCATGGGCAATAAGAGAGATAAAAAAAAGAAAAGAGCGCGAGAGCGAAGTGAAAAGAGAAAGGAGAACGAAGGTTGTACTCGCGTATAATATACTCTTTTTATTGAAGCCTCAAGACCGCAATGGTTAAACAGCTAAAAAACGATTGCATACGAGGGATAAAAGAGATAAGAAATTAATAAATTGCTTGCTCGTGTTTCGATTACACGTTTTTCAATCTTAAGAGTTTGTTAGGAAAAACGTACTTTCGCACATATGCCAAGAAAGCAAGAATATTAAAATAATTACTTACGAAGTAATCTTATTGTAAACTTCGGAGAACATTTTCGTTTTTTTTTTTGTTATTGGGTTGTTAATAAGTGCTTGGAAATTTCTAGAATATGTGGAAAAAAATTTATTGCATGAAAGAAATTTTGAGATATTTTCAAAGCGCTACAAACATTTTCGAACAACAAATGAAACATAGTATGGCATTTTTATGGTCGTACGGTTACAAACAAATGGGAAGAAATATTAAATTTATTTATTGTAATAAAGAAGCTTGCGTATAACCCATAACAAATCGCTAAATGCCGATTTTTCCAGACACGATTTTTCAAAACGGCACGCAGCCTAACGCCAACGCAGTTCGTGCGAACATTTTGCAATGTTTTTAAAATAAAGTTCTGGACTACACATAGAGAATTTTCGATAAGTTAGTTTAAACAATTATTATTAACAGGATATTGTTTTTTTTTTTTGCTTAGTCAAAAATTGAACTTTTTACTGAAACGTTCCCCAATCAGAAAAAAATCAATATTTTTAGAATGCGCTACAGAATTATCGAGCTATAAGCATGTCGGTTGAAAGAGTCTCTTAAGCTAAAGATGTTTCGAAAGAAATGCTCCAGGGCTGCCACTTTTTTAATATTTTTCCCAAAAAATTTCCAATACTTAACTTTATGCTTGATAGCTTCCTCACAAAAAAAATATTATTACACCTTAAATACTTGAGAATTGTAATCCTGTCTTAAGTCCATAATACTCTAATATCCATAAAACAGAGGATAAAAGAAAATGTCTATAAGCTTCAATTTTGTAATAATAGATTTTGAAAACAAAAACATTTCTGTATATATAAATTTTTATTCTTCCCTTATGTGCAGCCTTATGTACGAAATAAGCCTAAAAGTATGCAATGATACTGCATTAAGCATCATCTGTTCCATATGCTTAGTTTATTGTTGACGTTTCAGTTCATTTCAAAATGTCTTTCATGTTGTGTCATGTCATATGCGCCTAAATTAAAAAGAAATATTCTGATGAAAATATTACGTAAGAATTTGGTTAAAATTGAGCTTCAATTGAAACCTTTGTAAATATTTGTTTGCCATTTAGTCATCAAAGATTCATTAATTGGCATTGACTCATACATTTCTCCTCCTCAAGAAGGGTCTTCCTTATCTAAAGATATTTAATTGGTTTCCTATTAACTTTTATTGCTACGACTTCGTAATCGTTTTGTTTTTAATATCTGGATTTTTTCCTTTAAACGTGTCTTCTTTTTCGTAGACAGTGTTGAGCTGGACATTAGTTTTGTGACAACAGTGGTTGCAATAATAAATAAAATTCAATGATTCTATGAGGTATCTAGGTATTCTGGCTTAACGCAAGATTTTAATGTGATCTGATAAACGTTATTAATAGATCGAAGTGATCAGCAAAGCAAAAATTAAAATTTATAAAGAAATAATCTTCGATACTTTAGCCAAATTGGAAAACGGGAAGAGGATAATTCCAACTGTCGTGGTTTCTAGTAAAATTAAGTGGAACAGCTAATTCCTTCAGTTCCCTAAGCTGCCCAGAGTATATATATACATACATATATATATATATATATATATATATATTTGTGATGAAACCATAGAAAATAAGATAATTGAAATGAGGAAAGCTTTTCGTCAAATTTTAGCTCCTCACTTAAGTGCTTATTGCTATGTGCGAGTAAGACCGAGAAGGAGCGATGGACACATGTCACCGTTCCAAAAAGTATATAATGCAAACTGTAAAACACTTTTGCTACCGCCGTTGCCATTGTTCCCGCTTCAGAATAAATTATTGTTATATGCATAGTGAGGTTTTGTTGTGGCCGGTGAAATTTTAACGCTGTCATCTGCTTGAAATACTAGAAAATATATAGTGATAAACATATAGAGTATCCTTTCTTCATATATATCGTCTATGTGTATAATATTTTTATTCTCACAGACACACCCTCGTTCTTTCTTTCAATTTTCTCATATACGTTTTCGAAATTGAGATACTTGTGCACACTCTCGCTATCCTTTATTACGAACATATATTTTAAGGATATGAGAATTATTGTGAAAAGTCGTTACTTGAATACTTGACGCAAACGTTGGCTATGTGAAAGTTTCACAACTTCTCAAAGGCGTTAATTGAAAATGGGAGAAATGAAATATAAGAACGACATGATATGGTGACATACGATGGATTGTCAAGATTAAAAGTAACACTTAGAGCACATACAGTGTGTACTTATTAAAAATGGAATTTCCTTATAAATGACCGTAGCTGTCAATGTAGTTATTGTGAAACCGTCCCATTGACGTCAATTTCCTTTGTTGACGTCTGACTATGATTTTCAAATCATGACAGCGCACACTTCACACAATAGCATAGTTTAGCGTTGAGTATGTCGACTTTTCTGCCCAAGAGAGGAGCGTTTGGACACAGAGTACCGTTACTAGCCACGAATCCCAGACCCAAAAGTTTATATGTAGATGCAGACGTAACACTTACATCGACCGCAAGACCAATTTGCTATGGCAAGCATCGTGTTGGCTGGAACCGAAAATGTGTGATCTGTTAAAGTCTGTTGAAACGGTTAAGGCTACAAAAACAATCCAATTACGTTCATCCATACATATTGCAAAAGCGCTTCGCGTTACGTTGCCAACGCTCAACTAGCAACTGCTAGTCCATGCGGCTTAGCAACTGCTAGGCCATGCTCTTAGAGAGAGTAAGAAGAAGAAACCGCATTAGGGGAAAAACCATGGACACAGCAAGTCCCAGGGGGTCATCTTGTTTGATAAGTTGCCTTATAAATGTTCAAAATTCGACACAAATCGAATGCAATTTTCTGCCTTTGTTTCTTCTCACTTAAATGTTTACTTATTTCTTTATCACACATATTTCGAAGCAAAAAAAAAATGGAAGAAAATTTCTCACCAACATACAAATATACTCGTAAACACATTCGTCCACACACCTCCCGACTTGTTTGCGTATTGAAATTCAAGACAATGGCTGCGTGAGATTTTTTAACTGCTTCAAGTAAATGCAAACCTATTCTGATTATTTTATTGGAGCTTTTTATTAAGCGCTATTTGATCCTCGTAATAAGATATACACGGAGGCACGTTAACATGAACATACTTTCCAAGAGTGCACAAATATTCGCACAACCGTAAACCGACCGTCAACTATGTTCGCATTAGGAAAAAGATAATAATAATAATTCTAGAGACACCCTTTTTTTGCACACACACACAGACACACACACACACACACACACATCACAGATAGGCGGGTGGGTGAAGAGGTGGGTGCATAATGTGTAAATGAATGTCAACGATCTACAATATGATAAAAGTGTTAAGTTTCAATGCAAGTCTGCAAGCAAGCATCGGAGACAAGCTGCAAACTGCGTGTATGTGCACACCGGATTAGATTAAGATTATAGGTCAAACTTGTCGAATATGAATTAATTTTTTGGTTCGCCACCACATAGCCGTGGGCCATATGGGTCATGTTGCACTACATAACTATATATAGTGCATTTTACGGTACTTTACGTGCATTTTACGGTACTTGGCGAAATATTAAAATCCGTTATACTGTATGTGCAACGTACAACATCATACTTGCAGGTTAAACAATATTCATTGAGTATAAACAAAAGAAAGGATATGTCGAAATGGATAAAACGCATGCCACTCACAGCATAGCTAGATACACTCAGATACAGGCATTCTTAAAACATAGGTATATATATACTGAATCGATTTAGCTGTAAAAGCTTGTCTGTTCCTCAGCTTACCTATTTTTGCATTTCTTAAACAACTATTACACTTGCATATTGCGATAACCTCTCATTTAGTTTTTAACAAACAAATTGTGGCTGAAACCTTTCTCTTATAATTTCGGAGTTTTCAGTCCTATATATATATATATATATATATATATATGTATATATATATATGTACATATATATTTGTCTTTGAAAAATAAAGAAATTTTTTGAGAGCTTATTAGGTAAATTATGGAATCGCTTATGAAAAATAGGAATGGGAGTTGGATATGGAAAAGAGTACGTAGCGCATAGACTAACTCAGCCCTAACGTAGTCCTTTAAAATATATTACATTATGCTTGGTCGGGAGAGGGAGAGAGAGAGAGTGAGACAAAGTAAATCGTTAATCGTTTCTAAAGTGTGCGTCTATATGTACTAACTCTGTTCTGCTCTCAAATCTGGCTTAGAAAAAGGCAAGACTATTTTAGAACCAACCATATTTACTATGGATTGAATTGTCTTTATATCGGTACACATAGTTGCATGTGACAACGATAGCGCGTTCGTTTATTAGAAAAAGGCTTGGAGAATGATTTCTACTTTCAAAAGCAAATCGAGTCAGCTCATCTTCTCCTATGTCATGAACAATGTATACCATTGCGACTCGAACACGAAAGCTAGGCATTTTTTTTATTGAGTCTATGAATACTGGATAATGCCCAAGAAGAAGTGTAAAACTGGTACTTAATATCTTAACCTGGCAAAATTTATGATCTTCTATTTGGTATCATATGATATTACATTTATTTCTATCGTTTGTAAAAAAACAAAAACTCAATAATAAAGTGGACAAGTGCCTTTAAATGATTAACAGCGAGAAGCAAGAAAATATAATATGTTATGCTAGTAAATTCGCCTAACATTTGTATTATAGTATATCCACTAGAATTTGCCTTCACCACGGAGAACACAGAAATATCAATCGTAAAGCGCACAATTTTGAATCGAGTGAATCTAATCATTCTGTCTGTCTGTCAGCTCTTCTTTCTATCTGTCAGCATGTCCGTTCGTCCGTTAATATAACCGACATTGGTTTCAAACTTAGTTAAGTTCATTTAAAACGTCCAAGCCTCAGCCCGCGCACCCAAACCCAAGGCAAAAAGCTATTACTTACAACCTATAAGAAACATTGAATTAAATATAGCACAAATATCTCCTACGAGCATTTAAATGTTTGATGTAAAAAAATTGCATTCAGTCAAGTGTTAGCAAATGCTGACGTCCATAGTTAAAATTGCACTTTGCCATGTCTTGTGCTATGTATACATTTGAGGTTGCAGGTACAAAAAATTTACCGATCGTAGCTTTCTTGCAAAATACTGCAAAAGTTCAGAAAGTTTTCATTTGATGCAATTTAACTCAGCTAGATTCGGATTTAAATTAATTCAAATCATCTTCATTTTTTTGGCCAAGCCCTGTTACACTGAAAGTCCAAAAAGCGCACAAACTTGTCCCTCACTCTGACTCTTGGAGGTTGTTTGACTAATTCCTTTAAACCTCCAGGTACGACAGTTTTACTTGTCTGCGTAGCCAAGCAGATGGACAGGATGAAGCATCGTCATCTAGGAAAACTTTGTTTAAAATTTTTGTAGTAAATTGTCATTATTTCAATACGTTGTGCGAGGGCGTGTCGCTGCACATTCGAGGAACTCCTAACTTTTACTCGACAAACGTCACTGCAACGCCAGCTATGCATCATTACTTCGAAAGACGTCCATAACGAGCCTTGATAATTTTTTTATACCCATCACCGACGCATGGGGGGGGGGGGGCGTATTCATTTTGTCAAAACGTTTCATAATGCCCAGACGAAAGCTTCGGAGACCACACAAACTATGTGTATTCTTGATCAGCACCAATTTCTTAATCGAGTTAAGCATATCCGCCCGTCCGTCTGCGTAATGTCTGTTGTAAACATTCTCCTGACCGCAAAAATGAAGCTATCGACTTCAAGTTTCACAGAAACATTGTAAGTTCTTGCACGCAGGTTGCTATTGAATCAGTCGAGGGACACCGCTGTTTTCCAAAAGCAACACAAAATTGAATGTCGCAATTTCATTTCAATCTAAAGCTCAAAAGCGCCTAAACACGTCCACCCATTCATCTGTCCATCTGTCCGCCCGTTCTCCTGTTCATAAGCAGGGAAATATCGCTTACAGACTTGTAAAAGAATTTGAAAATGATTCCAATTTGTCAAAAAAAAGACGCTTCCAAATCTATGTAACAAAAACTGTAAACACCTTTGTTTTCTGTGTTTCCGTGCTTCTTACTTATAAAATGCAATACATACATCATTTAAATTTCGACTTTTAGTGTGAAATTAGAAAAAATCAGCGCCCACCCGAAATCATAGAGTTCTTCCCCTTTTTTCTACGATCAGGACCGAAGCTTAGGAAAGTTGCTTCGTTCTCAAGCTTTTCTTCTCATCTATAAAGCAGAAATCTTTTCGAGAATTTCTTCACATTGTCCAGTAAACAAATAGGTCTCGAGCAAGACAGGCTATCTGTCGGTTTACCGGACTTATGTAGCAAAACTCGCAGCTTTCTTTTTCTCCCTGTATATATCAGGAAGTGAAAGGGTATCTCGTACTCCATTCGGTAACTTTTGTTTTATTTTAGGGGCTTAAGTTCCCTCGTTATGGAATTATCACTTTACGAAATACTTTCGCGCTCGAAGAGGGCTTTGTTGTTCCTGGTGTAGACTGACGCGGCAATTGTTTCGAACGGCCATTTCCATATATCGTTACTTATCTCCTCGCGTGATAGTCTCCAGTATAACAGTTCACCTTTCCTTAATGCTTGGACACCCCTGAGGGTGTCGCGCGAATATCCGTATAACTTAAGTTGGCTTAGATTACTTCTACCTTTTGGGCTTTCATTCACTCATTCTTTAGCCGGCTGATTTTCTTGTTGCTCTTCCCATTGGTGGCTTGATGGGTTTCCTTTTCTATTGAAACTTCTAATCCAACTCACGTATGTACATCAATATAGGTGAAATGTAGTAGTTCATGAAAGCATTTAAATCCCCCAGGGCGATATGTTTCGAACTTCTTCGCTCACCATAGCGACATGTGCCTATACACGCGCACATGTGTAAAAATATATATATGTGTACAACGTCCATTTTTGATCATATTCGGTTAAAAGAGATAATATTAATAAAAGAAGGATAAATTACTGAAGTAATGTGACGCCATTGTACACTCACCCTTACCATACTGTTATCTATAATTTGTTATCCTCATTACAATAATTATTTATTGTTTATTTTTTATTGAAAACCGATTTATTGTTATTCAAATTCCATTACTATGATGCACTTTTCTTTCATCTTTACACTTATTTGTTCTTATTTATTGTCACATAACTGAATTGTTTGGTAAATGCGAGGCTCATGAAGCTAAAATTGTAAAATCGTGCGACCGTCAGTTGTGTAGGAAAAAAATCATTTTTCTAGAAATCTGAAAGTTCTGTGGCTATTTTAAAAGTCCAAGCATACTTCAGACCTTCATGGTCGATGTGACGTTTATCCGGAAAATTAATGGTCAACGAAGAGTAGTTAAGTGTCCACTGGAATACACAATGAACTGAAATAAATTTATGATTAGATATAAATTTTGTTTAATTTTTACCTCTATTGTAGTATTTTGGAGGCCCAATAAGGTAATCGATTTTATTTTCGTACCCAATTCTTCTTTCAGACCTTTATAATTCACGTATGATGCTAAAGGATGCTTTACGAACACATTCCAGGGGTTAATATTGATGGAATTGGTTTTGTAGGGATATTCTAATACAATCGCATAAATGTTTACGGAGAAGGTAACATTATTAGATCGCGGATCCGATTTGGTAGTATACCAGACATTTGCTGTTAACGTGTCGTTCTGCTGATGCCAGGGTTTGCTGCCATAAATCGCTTCACCATTTATCTTCAACCATTTACCCATTTCACGTAAGCGTTCCTCGAATATTGGTAAAATGGTACCGTATTTTGTGGGCGCTACGTTAATTAAAACGTTACCATTACAACTAACCGTGGTAACTATCTGCGAAATAATCTCCTCCATGGTAAGGAAATCGCTAAGCTTTATATCGAAACGTTGTCCCCAACTCGTTTTATCGAAAGTAAAACAATTCTCCCATTTATGTTTTAGCAATGTTTGTGGATTATAACGATCAGCACAGTTATGGAAACCACCATGATGACAAGAAGTACCTATGCCCCAACGATCATTGACCACCACGGTATCACGTACGGGACTATCATTGTAAAGCCAGGCAAGAAACTCTTGGGATTTCCAATACTTTACTGGTGCTTCCCAATCGCCATCAGACCAAATAATTTCTGGTTGATAAGTCTTAACCAAATACATCTGCTCAGGTATCATTTTATTATCGACATAATCCTGCCGCATAAATAAATGCAGTTTATCATTAAGATAAAGACGATTAAACCACTCGAACAAGGAGTAATATATGCCGAATCTTAAGTCTGTGTGTTGGCGTATAGCGCTGGACACTTCACCTGAAGCATATTAATAAAACGATAAATTAAGTCAATATAATTGATAGGGACTAACCATCTGATAGCTTAGCTTCTCATTTTGTTATTGTTATTGTTATTATAAAAACTTATAAAAAAATAAATGAGCAACTGACTGTAAAGACAAAACCAAAATCAAGATTTTATATTGTGAGCTGCACTTTAAGCGACACATCGTTGAAAAATAAGAAGATTTTCTAAAAACACAATCTCATATAAAAAGTTGACATGAAAGGATGTCATATGGAGACAATTAAAAAATTGACGGTCATGACGCACTATCAAATTCGGCTAATGTTATTTCATATTTTGATCTAAAATTCAGTGATCTTTGCCTTGATTACAACAAATAGTTGAGAAGTTAACCTTTAAGCCCATCAGGCAATGGGCTGGGATGCGTTTAAATCGAACGAACGAATATAAATATGTTTTTTAGCAGGCAGTTCACTTATATATATCATTACGTATTATGTCAAGTTTGGGTCCTACATCCATACTATTCCAGCCAAACGATTGCGGTGATGGCCACAAGCAGTAACCATCGTGGTGCTTACTAACCAATACCACATATCTGCAAGTAAATTTTTAAAATTAAATAAAAATTATTTGCGTTTAAGCTCTTTAATTATTATTCTCTTACTTGGCTCCTGCGTCACGAAACAACAAAGCCCATTGAGTGGCATTAAATAACTCAGCGTTAAAATCTCGCGCGAATTCCTGATAAGAAAAGTCTGACTTGTAATTCTTTTCCATGAATTTCACGTATTTTTCATTTTTATCTGAAAAATAAAAAAACAAAGTAAATAAAAAGATTCTCTTCTGCAAAGAAAAAAAAAAAAAAAAAAAAAAAAAAAAAGATGGAATGACTTACTTTTCCAATTTATCCAGAACCATTCAGATCCCATGCTAGGCACGGTATAAACACCCCAATGTATGAATATACCTACTTTAGCTTCGTCGTACCACGACGGCAGAGGTCTTCTATCTAAACTTGACCATGTTGGTTCGTATCGAATATTTACATCATCCGAATAAATTAAGTTAAAATTAGAAACAATTAAAGCTATTGAAAAATATTTGACAAAGTAAACCATCGTCACGTAAACACAAGAAAAACTAAATACACGCTATGGGTCAAAGACAGCGAATACATAACACAGATAACCCATACTTTGATTTGATAGAGAAAAAGAGAAAATTTGTAAAGTAATGAAATAGCTAAGCTATCTCTTCATCAGTATGAATCGAGCTCTTCATCTACGCGAACTTAAAAATTTGCTTTTCGTTTTATTAAAGATGTCCATACGGCATGCGCACATGCAGATTTACGGACGTTGTAGTTTTCCCTCGACGTCCCGAGCGTCTGTTTCTCATATTTTTCATTAAAAAGATGTAGACATGCAGCTTCTGTAGCCATACGCAACCTTTGCATATGAACGCCCATATTACTTGTTTCATTTAATCACTTATGCGTATGCCGGCATATTCTCTGTTAAGGTCTGCCATTTTCGTAATAAGTGCACCGTTTTCGATGCACGCCAACAGATCTAGTAAATTTGAATAAACACTCCGTGGTTACAAGAGAAATGGCAGCTTTCTTAATTTCCGCGTGTACCGATAACGGTCTCAGGTAGTATTGTCTGCATTATTACACCATAAAATATAGTGAGTGACACCACAGCAATTACTGTTTAGATTCTAGGATTTTAATTTAAAAAGTCAAGCTTAACGCATAAAGGCATTTTAGCGTGCGGTTAAAGGGTATATGCCACCGTGAGCGTATTAATAAAATATCAATTGTAATCCGTTTCGTTTCATTATTTAATTTCACTCACTTTGCATTGAAATCTTATAAACTTTGTATTATGCGTGCCCATCTGTCCGTCTGTCCGTCTGAGGTAAACATTCTTCTAACCGTAAAATTGAAGCTATCGACTTCAAATTTGGCAAAAACATTGAAAGTTCTTGCACACAGGTTGGTATTGAAAATGGACGAAAAAGGTTGAACGATACGCCCACAGCACTACGTAAACTGAGAACACCTCTGTTTTTAAAAGGGGAATAAAAATTGGTTTTTTGCTCATTACTCATAAACTATAGCAAATAAATGTACAAAAATTTTTATAGGCAATGCTGTAGATTTGTGTAGAAAAATGGAAAAAATTGACCACGCCTACCCAATATTCTACTGTATCGAAATTTAATTATTTCAAACTCAAAAACCCCATAAATTGTAAAAATCCTTGAGTAATTTGAATGCATTCAAACATGTCCGTCTGTTCATCTGTCCATCTAAAACATTGTGCCGTTAGCGAAAATGAAGATATCGTCTACAAATAGGCAAAAGAATTAGGAATTGACCTTAGCTTTTCAAAGGACACGTCTACAACGCCCACATGCCGCTATGTCAAAAGCTTTTACTTTGAAAATGAAAGAAATCAACTGCGCCCGCTCCATATTCTAGAGCACGAGAATTTTGTTCTTCTGCTTCTCTTGTCTTGTTTAAGATAATGGTGATGGGTAGATAAAGTTCAGTCCCGACCGAATTTAATTTTCTTATTTATTTTATTTTTAGTCAAGTTATCGGCAAACAAGCATTCAAGTTCTTCGCAAAGAATAATAAATTCAGAGAGAAAGAGCTCCGCAAATACCAACGAATAGACGGCGTGATTGCTCGTTATTATTTTACTTTTTTTCTCATTTTCTCTAGCGATGAAAGAACGAATCGAATGATCTTAGTAATGTTTATGAATGTCTTTGCTATTATTGCTTTATTAATTTAAGCGGAGCTTTGAAAATTTAATAAGCGCAATAGCAAAGCTTGCTCTGTGCTTCATTCATTGCTGCCGATTGTTACCTTTTCGATTGCGAGTATTGGCTTCATTAAGCCAATTAAGATTAAGAGCAGAAATCAAATCCCTTCTCAGCATTATCAAGATTTTATCGTATGTACCCAAACAGGGAATCAACATAGTGAAAATCGGCTTATGATAAACATTGAACATCAAAAAAGTAAAAAAAAAATTAATTTAATTACTCGTAACTTTGCGTGGGCATGGTCGATTGGTTCCATTTTTATACCTAGAGAGTAAGGTGTCTCGTAAAGCAAATGTGGAAAATTGCAGCTTTCTAACTTTAATAATTTCCGAATGACGAGCAAAAATCCAAAAATTTTTGTTAAAACAAAACTGAGTTGCGTTCAGTTTACGCTCCACTGTGCGCTTCTGCTATGACCAATTTGGCCCATTTTCAATGCCAAGTGCCGAAGCTTCCAATGTTTGTACCAAATTTGAAGTCGTTCTCTTCATGTGTGCGATTAGGACAGTGCCGACAACACACAGACACACAGACGGACAGACATGGCTAAATCAACTCATAATTTCACGCTGATCAAGAATATATATACACTTTATAGGGTCTCCGAAGCTTGCTTTTGGGTATTACATATACTATGGGAAAAAACAACACAAAATAAGTATACGCCCATCGTACACTGATGGGTATAATAAATAAACAAATGCAATTCATTGCGCTTCAGTTCTTAAGTTAAGTTATTCGAAAATGAAAAACAGTCTTCTTATTATATAAAAATAAATACTTTCAAATTTTATTCGGTCGATAATTTCTTCATTTCTATATATATTTCTATATATATATATATATATATATATATATATATTTATATAAATGACAATAATAATATACATTGAAAACAGGATAATTAAATGTATGAGAAATAATTAATAAAAAATGTTATGTATATGCACGATGATGGTGATGATGATGGTGACGATGATGACGATGATGTCTGTGAAAGTAATAGTCATATTGGGTATAATGTATAATATATATATATACATATACATATATATATATATATTGTGTAATGTATAATATATATATATATATGTGTATATATATATATATATATATATATATATATATATATATATATATANATAATATATATATATATATGTGTATATATATATATATATATATATATATATATATATATATATATGTATATTATATATTATTCTAATATCTCTCATTAGTTAATAATAAAATCTATGTAAACATGACTATTACTTTCACAGACATCATCGTCATCATCATCACCGTCATCATCACCATCATCGTGCATATACATAACATTTTTTATTAATTATTTCTCATGCATTTCATTATCCTGTATATATCCTGTATATATATATATATGTAAGCATACATACATACCGACATACACACATATTTATGTACATATATACATATATATGTATATATATATATATATATAAATTTTCATATACATGTGTAAGTAGATGCGTGTCAATGCATACCTGTTCATATATACATGCATATCTATATATGTACATATGTTTATATATAATAAAATTTAATTAATGAATAATAATAATAATAATAGTGATAATAATAATAATTAATAATAATAATAATAATAATAATAATAATGATCAAACGGTTATTGTAAATAGAGAAGAGAACACTTAAATTAACAACAAAAAGCAGAAATTCTTATAGAAATTACTATTATTCGATAGGGATGACGATGATGGAATGCTGATTATTGAGTAGGAGTTTCATTATTTTTTATTGTATGTGATTACAACTGATTTTTTAAAATCAAATATCTGTGCGTGTAAGTGTGTGTATGGGTGGATGGTGGGTGTGTGTGTGTCTGTGTGTGTGTGTATAGGTGCACGACTATAGAATAGACGACTATTTAATTGTATAAAACTCTGTTCAATGTAAAAATTCAAACAAGCAAGTAACAAAGAAAAACAAGCGCTCTATGAGTTGAAAGTTTTGGTATAAAAATCCTTATCATTGTTTTTATTGTGTTATACTATTATACTATTGTCTGTCATAAACTGTTATCAGTTTATAGGCATATATGTTGTAGATGTTGTTCGTTTCCGGTATTGAGTGGGTGTAAGTGTGCGATGTGGGTATGTATGTGTATTACAAAAATAAGTATTACAAAAAACCTGACATATTTTTCATCAATTGTTTGTAGCTTGTGATAGTTGATTAAGTGTTAAAACTTAAAGTTCTTTGCACTTCGTTTTCGTTTATTTATTTTAATTTAATGTGTGAGTGAGTGATTGAACTTTGTATTTGTATTGGTGGTATAGCGGTAATTAAAAACAAATTAATTTTATTATTATTATGATAATACTATGGAACTGTAGTTGTGTTTGTTTGTATTGATATTGCTCTATGTTTCGCTCTCCTTCTCTCCTTTGCTCGATCTATCATGGCCTGGCTTCCTGTTAACTTTTTGTTGTTTGAAAATTGGACGTTACACTAAACTAAATACTTCCTTCTTTTATTATAATGGAATTATTTAATTTTAATTAATTTTAATTTTAAAAAGTCTTCATAATTTCTGCATGATTTCTGTTAATAAATCTTACTAAAAAAACTTACTCAAAGATTTTAATGGCAGTTTACAGTTAAAGTTAAAAAAAAAAAACATCTTTCTACGTAAGTTCTTTCTTCTATTCCTAAGGTTGCTGTTGTTTTTTTTTTTAAGAAAATTTTAAGCTTCTTTGGTTATGTTCCTTGTTAATGTTTCCATCAACTTTTTTGTTTCAGTACTTTCTCCCTTTTTTTCTATTTGAAGCCACTACTAGGCTGCCGCACTATTGCTATCCGCCAGTTTTTATACATTTTCAGTCTTTTTTGTTTTTTTCATATTTTTCTTTTTTTTTTTTAACACTTATGGCTTCAAATAGATGAAACGTCAATTCTCTTCGGGTGGAGTGCGAAACTGTGAAATCCAGTCGGTAACGCGTAAACGGAAAATTTCCGTTTTTGTTATTATCAAATTTCGGTATTGATGCGGTATGGCTTCCACTAATTTTTCCGCAATTTCCGGATTTTTAAACATTACCATGTAAATGACAACAATATTAACGCCCAACAATAATAAAAATATTATTAATGTTGACAACGCAGTACCATGATTACGACTTGAATTCGCATTAGCTTTTAAAAGGCCATCAGCTGAACGTTTCGATTTTGCAGTTTTGGTTATAGTTAAATTATCATCGTTACCTAACGCTATTCCCGATGCTGATGTTGATGATGATACTGTGGTTGTTGTTGTCGTTGTTATCGTGCCCGCTGTTGTTGTTATTGCTGAGGTTTGATGTTGATTATCGAAATTTGGTTTCTTTTTTGATTTATACTTTTTAGTGGACTTTTTTGATTTGTGAATGTCCCCTGCCGCCCTATCATTACCTGTTTTGTCAGCGTTAATCTCTTTACTTAACGATGCTAGAGTTTGCTGCTGATGTGTATTCACATAATCTTCCTTCGTGCTATTAGCTTTTAATTGCGTCATGAAATTTACCTAAAAACCATATGACGCATACGTAGACAGATTATAAAAAAAAAAAATATTTTTATATATTTCACTTAAATAAACTTACCGTTTTTTTAGCTGACTCTTGACAATCCTTATTTGTTAAACATGGGCCAACTACTTTTGCCAAAGTTGTATGCAGTGGATTACACTTAAGGTCCAAATAACGTAAATTGTTTAAATCACCAAAAGTTATAGGCAAATATTGCAATTGATTGTCGTAAAGGTTCAGATGACGTAAATTGCGCAAAACACCAAATTCATCAGGTAACGATTTGATTTTATTTTTACTTAAATCCAATTTCACCAAACGGGTTAATAAAGTAAAATTGTTCTATAAAATTAAAGAAATAACCACAATTATATATACGTATATATATATATATATATATATATATATGTACGCTATATAAGCGTATATATATTGTAATTATGTGAGTTTTCGAAAAATTGATTTCCCAAAGCATTTCATTATTCACATTGTGACACTGGATATATATACCTACTATTTGTAACATAATCGGTTTGCTTTTCTTACATAAAAATGCAAATAAAGTTGAGTGTAATAAATAAATATTAAGCGAACTAACCTTCAGACAATAATCCAACAATAAATTGATTTGAATATACTCGACCACCGGACGTTGTAATTTCTGCGTCTGCGTTGGCATGTATATGTCACTCATTGATAATGCCCGACAGAGAAGGAAAGTTGTGATCTATGATATTTACAGTTTAATTGCGTCTTGAATGAGTAAGAAAAAGGGCTTGCTTTCTGTGCCTACTGTTTTCTCGTTTATTTACAAAATGTAAAAACACGTTGTTTAAAAATAAATACTCTCCACGTGTGAAATACACGGCATAAGCCAGTTGCGAAATTTTTGATGTTCAAAAGGCTTTTCGATATTTTTGAACCGACCAGTGTTTGCCAAACGTTTGACAAGATCAATATATAACCTCTACACTCATCATTGCAAGGCTAAGCGATATATCATCTATAAGTTGAACACAAAAAGACAAGATGGACAGACTAGCTTAAATCGATTGAAAGAATGAACTGAAAGTGATCCTGAATCAATGAGCACTTCACACAAACTTAATTTGCCCCGTACCCGTTCTATAGGGTATAATGAATGTGCACAAACTGACTTTGAACGATTAATATAAGTATTCCTGACAGTGCAATACCGCACTCAGGTTGGCATTGAAAGCGGGTCATATCAGTCCAGATAAAAAATTGTTTTTTTGCTAGTTGCTCATAAACTACAGCAGATAAATCTACAAAAATTTGGCCACATATTCTATGAGCGTTATTTTACAGAGTCTCAAATTAATCTTCCTTCAAAGCACAGAAGCAAGTCTTAAAAGCCCATAAATAAAATTATAGATTCTTGGCCAGTTTCAAGTTCGGAATGCATGTAGGCATGTCCATTCAATTCATCTGTCCATCGACCCGTCTGCGCAACTGTATAGTATCTGTAATAAACATTCTCTTTTCCCAAACATATAAGTGCCGCTTACAAACGTGCAAAAGAATTTGGAAATGACCCTAACTTTTTAAAGAACGCGCCTACAACGCCCACGCGTCCATGTAAATTTTCACTTTATTCTAAAAATGTAAAAAAATCAACCGCACCCACGCAACATTATAGGGTATGAAAATTTACTTCTTTTCGTTTTCTTTCTTTTTCAGGAGAATCCAGACATCGAAATCAATAGATAATATTTTACAACACGAAGTTATTTACAACAACCGCAAACGTTTAAAGACGATTTCAACCCAACAATTGAAAGTGAGAGACGACGTTCAATGGTCTGTGCCGTTTGATGAAAGAAATTAGCAAAGGAATTTCGCTTTCGTATTGCGTTCATGATTTTAAAAGGAAAGTTATAATCTGTTAAAAAGATATGTAACTTTTCGTTCAGAAGCGATATATATATATATATATAACTGAAAACTAATTCAAAAAAATAATAGTAACAGACAAATGGATTGATAGCAGCTATTAAAATCTTAAAATTACTAGTTTGTGAAGTACAGTTTTATCATAAAAAATAGTTGTAACTTACACCCAAGGTTAAGAGGCGGTTGCTCGACAAGTCCAAAACATTAACACGTTTGAAAGAAGCCTAGATAAAAGAAAAAAGGCAAACCATTAAATTCAGAATTTTCTCAATGTACACATATTTCTCCTACACTCCGTCGACAAATGCCCACTCTTACCCTTCGAATTATGAAAAGTATGCGAGAAGTGCATTCATTCAATAGTAAGTAAGCAGTATGAGAAAATGCATTCTTTATTGAGGCTATGTTACTGTCACTGCAAGGGTGCAGTGAAGGTTGATAATAACACACATTCACCATTATACAAATAAAGGGTATAGGGCGTATTTCATATGAACTTCTTATTTACTTTTCATCATGCATTTTTTGTCATACAGTTTCTTAGCTACTTCCTATTCATGCTGATCAGACACCATTGCCTTAATAAACACTTGAATATGTCACTTTTTATTACTTTCACTTTCTTTTTTTTTTGCTTTTTTTTGCTTCTCTTTGTCGTTATGCCAATGACAAGGAACAACACTTACAATTTCGCTAACGGGAACTTCCTTTAATTCAGACAAACTTAAATCGCATACATTATCCTCAACTTTATCTTTCACATTAATTTTGCTTTTTGCTGGCATTTTTGATATATTTTTGGTTTAATTTTTTTGCTCTTTTACTAAATATAAAACTTTCGTGAAAATCTTTTTTACGCCGAAAAGAGTGCAACCTCGCAAGACACAAGAGTTGAGGAAGTTCAAGGTTCCGCGTTTCTCTTTGCTTTCAATTACAAACGTGTTGTTGTTAGTGGTTTTAATTAAGTTTGTAACAAAAATGGTTGAGGGAGAAAATCAAACCGGCAACAGAGATGCCGAGATGTAAACTTTGAAATAATTTCTACATTTAATTGATAAAAGTTATGAGAATGGGGATATTTTAAATAGATGTAAGGGTAACGTATGACGTAAAATAGAGGTTTGGCAAGCTTGGCAGGTGGAGTTTTTTAAAACAGAGTTAATTATGTATTTTTGATGCGATTGATAACTACAAAAATATAACAGTAATTTTTTTCCTGAAAAATATACTAAAACTTAGAACTATACAAATTTATGGCTTCACAAAGGCAACCGCTGCATGAAATGTCATAAGTCTCTCATAAAGTGGATTCAGCTGTAGAGCAATTAGCTATTAGTTGTTATAAATCAAATTTTCTTCTCGACTATTTTTGAACTATTGCACGTAACGTAACACTTTTCTTGAGAAATTCAACTTTATGATTAATAGAATTGAACTCACATTTATGGGAGGTCAATGTGATTTCTACAGCCATTTGTATACCCATACGTAAACTTTAATCTTTCTCTCAACTAATTTGGTGTATTTTTAATTACGCGTCTTTGCAGACAAGAATTATTGATGAGCACACATTTAAAGGTCTTTACGGCATAAAAACATTTTAATCCTAGAGTATATTTATGTATTAGAGTATAAATGCACTCTAATCCTAGAAATAGTTTTATACCCTCAAAAAAAATGTCTTGTATATCAAGTATTATTTACATTCTTTATTACTTTATTAATACTATTAATTAGACAATGTTAACTGAGACTGCCTATAACGAATAAATTAAAAAAAAAAAAACAATATTGTCACAAAATAAGGTTGCAAAATAGCTCGCTTTATGCAAGAATATTTATTCTACATCGGGACAGTAATATGAAAAAGTATGAAAAATTGTGTAGCGTTCCTAATAGAATGCGTTCTGTACGGTGATTGCAAAACTTAATATTAGAAATGTAATATCCAAGCTGTAGTAAGTAGCCGGAACTGAGCCGAACAATTTATGAAGAAAATTCACATAGTGGAAAAAACCCAGTTCCGTTCCGGCAATGTGTCTCGGATGTTAGCATATAGAATTTATGTAAAAAAATTTCTAAAGCACATCCGCTGGGCATAGAAGTTGGATATGCTTTAATTAAAAACTGCGGTGATAAATGTGAATCTGAAACAATTGTGTCTACATACAGTGCTCATATAAAAACATAGTCGACCCCGCGCGCCACATACGGTCCAAGTCTTTGGTTCCACCTAGATCCAAATACATCAACCAGCAAAACTCAAGCGAACAACTCGGTATATTATTTTCACCTTTTTTAAACCACCACTGCAACCTAGAAGACTGCGATCACTAATAACGTGATTTTCAATAAATTTCTGGGGATCTATGGGTTTTCGCGCCCTTCATCAGCAATTTGATAGTACAAAAGGAGAACTCCCGTGTAAACATTAGTCTTTCCTTGACCAAGGCCAACAATAGTCTTTCTGTTTATCTCTGCCTAACTACACATCCAGAACATACGTTTAAATATATATATTATACAAAGTATAGGTTAAGCAATTAAAGTTAGAACATCATAGGCATACACAACTCCCCTATGTGCACTAAAAAAAAGAAAACTTTTGTATGAACCATATTAGTTGTTTGTATTTAAAAATTTGTTTAAAAATATTTAATCTTCTTCTTCTTCAGCGCCGGCTGCACCTCCTTGGTTTTTCTTAATATTCTTCCTCTTAACACGGCCAGGACGACCACCGCCGAATGGTGATTTCAAAGAGAAATCAATATGTTTCTGCGAATCCAAACGCACAACAAAGGAGGGAATATTAACCACTTGCTTCCGTACACTATATAAAATAAAATGAAAATGAGAGTTCGTTTAGTAATCTGTAGAAACACCAATTACAAGAATCTTGAGAACATAAGACACAAAGTTTTCTTGTCCAACTTACGGTCAGAGGTAAAGGTTTCGTGTATATATATAGATATGTAAAACAAGACGTTGAGAGACGAAATTATTGAAATAATACGACTCCCAAGTGGCCTTACTGAACTGGACAGATTTAATTTTTCATTCTATAACTCCCAAACCAACAACTTGCATTCTTGTTGCTTTTTAGATATTTACCGAATATGACGTTGACGTATCAAGACACGGGCATGATGTATGGATTTAGCTAAACCCAACTTAAACACCTGAGTCTGCAGACGTCGTTCCAAAAAATCTTCGATTTTTAAGCCCAAAACATAATCCAATTTCATGCGCGTCTCATCCAATACACCAATACGTACCAAGCGGCGCAGCAAAGCATTACCTGATTAATATAAAAAACACTATTAACAAAATTAAGATTTCTAGCAGGATAATGAAAAGTCATATATTAAAAGAATCAGCTTTTTTCTTATATATATAATCTATTATCTTCAATGTTTAACTCGGACAAGAGGTGTCATAATTTCGAATTAATCATCATTTATATGTATTTTCTACAAACAATAAAATTGCCCACATATTTATTTTTATATTTTGCAATTTTATATTTGGAAACTTCTGTAAAATTCACATGTACCTTGGAACAATCTCTTTTCATCTTTCTCCTCCAAAGTCAACAATTCACGAGCAGCTTTACGGATCTTAGCTAAAGCATATTTTACACGCCATACCTCTCGTTTATTACGTAAACCATATTCTCCAATGATTTTCAATTCCTGATCTAAGCGTGCCTTTTCGTAAGGACGACGCGGCGTTACATAGGTCTTAGAAAAGACCGAAGGTATACGTCCGTTAACCATATTGGCTACAACCAAATCTTAAGTGCTTTCTGCAAATAAATATCTGAATAAGCACAATAACATATTAAGTCAAATTTTTTTAATCTCTATTTATTACGAACATCGGCAGATTTTAAAACGAAATTCTAAATAATTAAAGTAGTAATTGAATTAATCTAATACAATCAAATAAAATTTAATTAAATTTTCAGCAAAAATTTCTATATATTTTTAGTTCTTCCGCAAATATAAAATAGACACGTACATATGCTTTGACAATTCAAGAAGAAAAGGAATGAGAACCTTTTTTGTTTAACGTGGAAAACTATTTGGGGTTTATCGATAATTTGCTATCGTATTTATCGTATTCATACAAATTTAGCAGCCCTGTTATTGAATTAACATCAACTCTACTAAATTTTTAATAAATTATTGTATTTATAATAGGTTTATATCTTAGTATGTTGTACGTTATTATCGTGACCCGCTACTTAATTGTGTAGAATTTGTGTTAGGCTATATTCAGCCTAATTTAGGTCGACATTTATAGAAAATTGTACTTAGTTTTAGCAAGTTTTTCTTTGTCTTCACAATTCGTAAATTGTACAAATTGTAATTTTTTAAAAATTTTTTAAATTTTGCGAATTAATAATTTATTTTCTAACAGCTTTTCTTATTTTTCGTTTGCAGCTGCCTTTTTACAAACGCAACTCTTAGAGAGATATTTGCTTGGTTTATACTCAAATTTGTTCTCAGCGACAGCAGTTTCATTGTCGCCAGATTTGACGTAACTGAGAGCGTGCATTTGTCGATAATCGCCAGAAAATTTGCCAACATGACTACATTCTCTTGATGATCGTCTATTCCATTCTCGCCTGCTTACATAATTACAACACTTTTTATACCCATTACCAAAGGATGAGAGGTATCGCTATTTTGTCGAAACGTATGCAACGCCCAGAATGGACCATCAGAGACTCCACAAAGTACATATATTCTTGATCAGAATCTTAAATCGACTTAAGCATGTCCATCTGTCCGTGTGTTCGTCTATCCCTCTCTCGAACGTCTGTTGTAAACTTTTTCCTGGCCGCAAAAATGAAGCCATTGTCTTCCGATTTGGCAGAAACATTGGATGTTCTTGCCCGAAGATTGGTATTTAAAGCGTACCAAATCTTCTTGTACTTTTTTGGCTTTTTTAGGATAACGGTGATGGGTTGAAAAGATTCGGTCACGACTGAGTATAACTTTTCTACTTGTTTAATTTGAGTATATTCTGAAATCAGGTAAAACAGGAAGAAAGCGTAATAGTGTGAAAAGTTTTTTTACACATCCCAGCAAATTTTGGGTTGTTGATTTACTGAATAGAAGAAGAAGAAGAAGTCTGAAAGGTAATTAATTAATTGTGAAACGAAAGAAAATTTCTTAAAAATTACGCGAATTTTACTTATTATGATTTTTTGGTTAGTTATATTTAGCAAACTTAATATGGTTTTCAAAGATTTTATTATTTTCCACTTGCTTCCCTCATAACAACGCATACAAAAAAAAGATCCACGTGGTCCACATTCAGTAAGGTTATTTTTTTTGTCAATTTATTACTATGAACAATTTTTCATCAAGAAGTATTAAAATTTAGACCTTTTTATCATATAAAGATTCAGTTACCGTAGGAGCAGTTATATAGCAAGGGTTCAAAATATTGCCCCATCGTATTCAAAGTTTTCACACCAATTTAGAATGTTGCAATACTATTTCTTGGCCTTATTAGCTAAAAAGGCCTAATTGTGATTCATGATAGTAAAATTGTAGTGGATCATATGTGAACATTCACTTGGAGCCTAGGGATTAACTCTTAAAATTTTTTGATTAAGAATGGCCTACGGTAGTGAATATGCACCACAACACCCTGACATATGTGGGGGCTATGGAGAGAAAGTCTAATTTCTACTTTTTTTGCGACCGAAAACGGAAAATAATAAAATTGTTGGAAAGTAAATTTTGATCACATCATGTGATGTTTTGGACATATTGCGGTGTCAGGAAAAGTGTACCTTTGTACCTGGAAATGTTGTATTATTTTTAGATAATTATTATTACCAAAACGAGAGAATAATTGCACTAGGCTAAGTGGTGTAGGGTATTTATTGGTCGGCCTTGCCTCGTTATAAAATTCTTCGTTGGAAAGTGAGTTGTGGAAAAATCGGTCCAATCCGAACTACCAGCTTAGCAATAATATTTAAGCAGTAGCGACCGATTGACTAGAGGAAGAGGCATGTTAGATAATAAAGCTTTCGTAACGAAAGCCGTTCGGTTATTTTGGTTACGGTTTTGGAAAGTTCTTAGTAACTTCACATAGTCCTAACAATTGTAATTCAATAATAAGAAAAAATTTAGACTTATATAACCATTGGCTTACCAGTCATTCGATCGAAAAATAGTTTAAATAATGTGATGGGTAACATTGATATAATTTTTAAATAATTATATAACTCTTTATACGTTTACCTCTATTCAAGAATGTGTAGTAAAGTAAAGCATAATTAAAGAAGATCGAAATCGTTTAATGTAATCGCATCAAGGACATCTGATAAAGTCTTGATTACATACTTTTATAATTTACAAATAAATCAAGCCAAAGACTTTAGATACATATTGTAAGGGAAATGTAGTAACGACATATGGTAACGTTGCACATTTATCTCAATATTTTAACAAAACATAATAAGAATAAGAGAATAAGGTCTTGTAAGCACGTTATTTTATGAATTCTGATTGGTTGATATATTAATAACAACAACAGTAACACGGATTAAGTAATTCATTGGCGCGAAAGAGACTTTTTTAATAAAAGAGAGTCATTTTTGCCGACTAAAGTAAGCAGCAGAGATGACACTGTTACACACTTGATACTTTTCTAAGTATATCAATTTGATGGTATTATAGAATTTTTACGTCATTAGTGTGATGGAACAACAAATATATCTTCACTGGGCTGATCTGACATATATAGTCAATGCTAAGAGATACTTGTGTAACGGTAAGATGAATAAGAAAGAAAGGTCTACATCCCATTCTAATTTTGGAACAAGGCATAGAGTGTGCAGTTGAACAAATCTTGCTTATTTGTATTGAAAAACTTTTTAGTTAAAGCCATTGATTAGAAAGTTTGCTCTTTCTTTCTTTTGCTCGAATAGCAAAAGAAAACAATTTTCAAGTAAGGTGGTTAGAAGCAATATAGTATATATACACCCAACTCTCTTTTTACATGATAGATACCGTGCAAAAAAAAAATCGTGTAAAAAATAGATAGCTGCATATGCTAAATATGGGAATAAGTTCTTCCCTCAACTTTACAAAATCGTGTAAGATGAAAAAACTATTTTCCAAAAAACCGTGCAAAAAAAGTTATAAAATCGATATTACCTATTTATAAAAAAGAAAAACCAACGCATTTTTATTACGAATGCAAGTTGAATCCATTAGTGCATCATATAAAAAGTTAAATGGACTGGACCGATAATGCTGTCGTCAGTAGATATGTCAGATATGTCTAGCACAACTGTCTGGGTTTTATTCAGACGAAGAATGATCATAAAGTTCGCGTATTCCACTTAGTAGACCAAGTCACTATCACATTCGTGGGCATATACCGACCGACTTCTGATCACAGCAGTCCCCCAATTGTGAGTTGTTGCTGTATATATAAGTATCTGCAAGACACTGTCAAAATTTAAATCACAAATAATTTTGTTTGTGTTTCGTGCTAGAACAAGAATTTCGTGCAAAAAAGTCTCTTTGTCCTTATTCGCGCTTGCTTTTATTTCAGAAGCGGGTAGAAAAATGCCGTGTAAAAAAAATGTTGCTGCAAGTTTTTGAGAAATCAATGATCAGGAACTTTTTTAAGATCTTTATTGAGATTTGCTATTATATTAAAAACTCAAACACTCCCTAAACATTTTGCATTCAGAATGGAAAGGAATTGAAAGTAACGGCTTCTACTTTCTCTTTTCTACAATATGCTCGTTAGAATATATCTCCCTATTAGCCAAAGAATTTTTGTGTATTTCGTTTATGGCCCTTATACGGGAAATTTTCATAATTTCGACGAACGTTTCATTTCGTAAATACCTAAGTTGCGTATAAATAAGAACTCAATGTTCTGTTGCCATGAATACAATATCTTGACCACAGGCCGATCTAATTTATTTTTTATTTTAGTTGTTATTATACGTCATACAAATGTGAATTTTGTCGGAACCATTGTGTTTATCGAACGGCTTGTGTCCATGTCGCTTAAGAAGAGGTGATTGAATTAAAAGTCTTATGCGTTATTACGGCCGAGTAGAAGATAAAAAAACTGTGCACAGCTGAATCCTTGTAGATGCTATTATGAATCCAATTGGACCAATTTTGCAGACAGTTACATATAGATGTATAGATAAAACTTTCAATAAACTCCCATTTAACGTATCAGAGCGTTTTGTTTCCAAAGTAGAAATCTCTGGCTTCAATTAAAGAGAGGTAGAAAAAATTTTTTTTCCTTTTATTCACCCAAGTATTGCTAACATCGTTGATTAACAAAAGTTAATGTTGAGTCGTTGTCGCTATCAGTCGCGTTATCTCATTTCTTAGAGCTGTTGAAAGCTTGTGTTTGCTCAACGGCATACTTACTGTTTAGGATTTCAATATGCTCTGAGTTTTTCTATATAGGAGGGAATAAGGGCTTCGTATAAGTCCGTAAAGCGAGTCAAGTACATTTCGAACGTAACAGGTTTTACAAGACTCGCTTAACTTATCGCCACTAAATTTTAATTGCAGGCGTTTGAAGATGATTCAGAATATTAGTAGTCAATAAGCGATTAAAACGAGCACCATTCTGGGCCGAAATCTGTGAAAGAAAACTGTCAAACCCTAGTTTCATTGATGGTATCATTTTCATCTCTGTATAACGCGATGACAGCATATTGTGTCCTCGAAAGTGCACCTTAACAAGCTAGCATTAATTTCGACTTTCAATTAACTGAAGATACTTTGTACGTTTGCACATGTGCGACATTGTACAAGATGTTCAAATTTTTGTTACCGAAATTGTTCTGTTCATTTTTCATGGAGAGCAAGAAAAGTTTCTGCAGAAATTAAGATCCTACAAGCAAGTTCTACAAGTATATTATAAGCATTTGCAAGCATTACTAGCTAATACGGTTTCTTAAAACAAGTACTAATTGTATTAAATAAGTACGTTTTTATTGGTTCGCGAGCGCAAAAGTATTTTATTATACATATCATGCTTGATGTAAATACTATCGAAATACAGAGTGTGTGTGAGCTAAGAGTTGTTGTTGAATTAACGATGATGAAAGTAATTATTGTTGTCGACTTGATTGCATATATGCTTATGTGACGTTGAAAGCCAGCCAAAGTACATCGAAACTGGTTCTAAATTGAAGACTGGTTTTTTCTTTTAACTTCTTATGCTATTGCTGGTTGACGAAACAAAGGGCTTTTATGAGAACGTGACGGACAGACGCACACAACGTTTATATAACGTTAGTGTTAGCGATGGTGTTAGTTAGTATGTGTTGCACTAAACTGGTATGAGTTTCTTGGTTTTTTCGTTTTGTTTTATGTGTTCAGCCGCAACACACTCTCATTCTTATAAGAATCGAGAGTTGTTGGCTTTTTTCTTTTATTAACGCATTACATTGGTTGAGTATATGCAACACCCTGTGTTTTGAGAATCTATTTTACTAGGTAGTATGAGTTCGCTGGCTATGCTGATTGTCTAGTAGTGTTGGCGTTAACGGCTAGGTGGTTTTTTTGTTTCCAAATAGAGAGAGAGAGAGAGAGCGAGAGAGAGAATCATCGATTGCTTACGTGAATACAATCGAAGCATTTTTTACATTTTTTCCTACAAAAATTGTCACAAACATCTTAAGTTTCTCATTATTTTCTTGTTATAAATAAATTTTACAATAACAGAAAGACTTCGACATATCAACAGAGCAAAATTTTACAGTAACAAAAATACTTTCAATGTACTCTCAAAAAAGGTTTTTACTCCCAAAAAGACTTTCATATCAACATCGCATGCATCTAACATATTGTAGTTTTGTTTACTTTTGAGAGGAAATTTCAAGGCATTCATAAGAACAAGAGTAAAGAGCAAATTTTACTCTTCATTCTTACTCTCAATTAGACAACGGTGTCTTCGATAAGAACACACAGCATAGTAAATTTTAGTCTCTCAAAAAGACATCATTTTTGAATAACAAAACAAAACACATCCATACATACTTTTGTGATGGATTTTCTTAAAAAATAAATTATGTATAAATTAAAATATTAAATAAATGTACAAATAAATAAATAATTTTCTATTTCCTTAATATTTATAATGTAAAATTTTCAATTTTTAATGTTTAAAATTATTGCTAATAATCCAATCCTATACCCTTTTATACTCTCTTGATGTTAATAATAATGATAAGGCAACGTCATTTTATTTATTATATCAATATTTGAACGTTCCATAAATTTGGAAGAGATATGGCCAGGATATTATCCCCCATAACATTTAAAAAAAAAAAAGCGGAATAAAATTTACATTTAAATACCGTATTATGAATGAATGAATAGGAAAAAAAACATCTATAAACATAGTCCCCTCGAAACGCACTCGAAACTATAAAAGTATTTAAATTGGTTAGGGATTCTTCATGAGCATAAAATTGCACAGTATCTCTTTGAAATTTCTTCATTTAATGATGCTTTAGAACTTTTCAAAGCCAAAAGGCCTGAAGGGATCTTTTAAGACTGAAATATTCTCCTACTATTTCTTGTTTTCAAAAAAAAAAAAAAAAAAAACGCTTACTTTCTCAAAATTACTATATATACGTCTTTATTATATTACCGAGTAGATACAATAATAATAATAATATCATATATAATAATGAAATGATGTGAACTAAAAAATGAATGCAATGTAATGAACTGTGTGCATATTATTATTATATATATAACTACGGGTTTGAGCTTACTTCTGAGTGTTGCAAATATTTTGATAAAATGAATATGCCCCTTATCTCTAGGTGAGCAAGTTAACATGTCTTTCATGTTTTGTCGTTGTTGTTGCTCCTACAGTCTCAGTCGATTCAGTCTCAGCAGTTTCAGTCGGCTCAATCGGTTCAGGTCTTTTTTCTCTTTCTTTGTTGTTGCTACGACAGCTCCTACAGTCTCGTCAGTCTTGTCAGTTGCTTTGAACGATAAGGATGTGTAAATTTCTTGTCGCGAGAGCTTGTGCGAAATAATATACGTAAATATACATAATAATCATAATAATAATAATAATAATAATAATAAAAATAGTAATAATGAGAAGAAAACTATTAACACACAATTAATACTTTTACATATAATTAATTAATTAAAATATAAAACATCATAATTATTATAAACAAATAACATAAATAGGAATAATTGAATCATTGTGTATTCAGTCTACAATCTTTTACTCCTATTCTTATACAAAATAATACACAGATTTGTCGGTTCAATCGGTTTAAACGGTAGGAACGTGTATACGCCATTCATTAAATACGTTACGTATTTTCATGAAAAATTCTGTTCTTGTCTTAGAATAATAAAAAGAAAAAAAAAAAAAAATAAATAAATAAATATAAATAAAAGAAAAAAGACCAAAACAAGAAAAGATTTCTTCTCTAGTTCTTACACGATTTTTAGTTATTCTGTGTTTCTCGGTGTTTCTGCTTCAATTTATTAAATAAAATGAAAATTCATACTCTAGTGTATTGAACGTATTTTTTTTGATTTTTTTTGATTTATTTTTTTTTTTTTTTTTTTTTTTAAAAATTTTTTTTTTTTTTTTTTTTTAAAAAATTTTTTTTGGTTTTTTAAATTTTTTCAAATATGTATAACAAGCGGTTGCCGTCGAAAGTGTGCGTGTAGTGGTGCGCGCCTATATGTAAATATATGAATTTTTCAAATTCAAAAATAAAAAACACAAATTTCAATCTGATGTCAGTTGCGCGATGTATGTGTGTGTATTGGTATAAGTGTTTATTGTTTTTGTTCTTGTTTTTTGTTTCTGGCTCAGTATCGTTCACATACGTAAATGTGCGTGCGTACCTCTGAATGATCAGCATTTATTTATTTATCGGGCGGTCAATAGTTGCGGCTCGTTTATTAGACATTAGGTGTGTGCGTGTATATATATATATATCGACCTCACGCGCGCATGTGTATATGTGCATTTGTGTGTGTGTGTGTGTGTGTGTGTGTGTGTGTGTGTGTGTGTGTGTGTGTATTGTACACGTTTCGATTCTTGTACGCGACCATTCTATTTATGCCAATTATTCACTTGTGTTGGGGTTCGTTTTCATTTGAATGAACTTCTAAACAAGTTTTTTAAAGTTTTCCAATAGAAGCTGTACAGTATATTAAATTTGCTATCGCGTATGGACTGAAAGACGTACTAAATCATCTTTACGAGTTATTATTACTCAAGTTATATATTTTTGAAGATATTGTTGATCAATTCAAGATTGTGATTAAATATCTGTTCGTGCGATAATGATATTCCGATCTTTACAATATTTACGTTATTGGAGAAATAAAACTTATATCAAATTTATAATGATTGTCCCTCTTATGGCATTATTGCATATCTGCTGTGTTTGAATTGATTTTTTCAATGCCGAACTGTGTGTATATGTTTAAAGTAATTTTTTATATTTACCAGTGAGAGGCTACGCTGCATCATACTTTTCTTTTTCATTAAAAAATACCTATGAGTTAAAAATTTAAGTCAAAATAGATATGTTTTCAATCATCTTGAGTCCATTTCTCTATCGGTGTATCTTTCGTTTGTTACGGATATACTTCATATTACATAAATCCACAGCTAATGGTGGACCGTAAGAATTTCGAAATTTTTCGTAATAGAGCTAAAAATACTTATCAGGTGATCTTTTCACATGCTTACCTTTCTGATCAATGTGAGATTTTTACGTCCGTTCCTTTGTCGTTTGACCGTCCTTCACTCTATTACTCGTATACGAGAACACATACCTAGGCTGAGGGCGTGGAGCGCGAACATTTGAGACTTATGGCCTCGGTACATTCATCTGCTCTCTTTTTTTTTTTAGGCACACGAAAGATCTTTTCAAATATAGGCCGTAATTTTATAGTTTCGAGTGTTCTTTCTTTTATTGTAAAAATTCGGGAAATCGCTTCGCTCTTCAAATGAGAAGTTTGTAATTTAGAATATACGTCTGTCTATCCAGCCATCGGTCATTTCCTCTGCTTAATATGGACCCCCTGATATATCCAAAATGAAAATTGGGCCTTCTATACATATATTGGATTTCGTTAATGACAGCGCCCGTAATCGTTTTCTATTTTCAAAAGCTCGAAACTTTCGTTGACTATATAGTATGATGCGTTGTACCATTGAAATTGAAAGTTGAAAACTTTGAAATCCTTCAAATTGTCTTAAAGATAGTCGTAAAGAGATCGAAGAAATTATATGTGTTAAGTATGACGCCCGAACCGATTCTTATCAATAATTTCTTACTTTTCTAAAATTTTACTTAATTTGGGCACGTTTTGGGGGAGCATGGTAACTTTCGACAAACTCAAGACCTCGAAACCAATTGAAACCAATGTGACGGTCTAAAGCAATTAATGTCAATTTTGCGAATTCTGGTCATCATTTATTTTAGCTATAGAAATTTGCACTGCTCCGTGGCTAAATGTTGAAAATATGGGAACATAACCTCAAAAGAAACACGAGACGCGAATATGAAGCGTCCGTATAGGCAGAGAACTCGTTTCAACGGAAGTTACATCGTTTTCTTCATTCTTCTTTACTTGTTGTTCTTCTACATTGACGCCTACATAATGTTCGAATTTACTTAATTGCTTAATAAGTAATATCTTAACTGTAACTTAACTAAAATGTGATTCGTAGAGCGTCAAGTTCAAACCATTCACCCAAATAGCCAAAGGGTATCAAAGCAACGGTCTTACGCTTATGCGTTTTTCTCACCGATTACCTTACCTTTCGTTCTAAAACTTTTAAATTCTTTTTCTTGAGAATTCTTCTATAAATATATATATTTTTTTTTGATTGAAAAGATGTGTTAAGAAAAAAATTTGAAGTTTGTTTTTGCTTAAAGAAAATATTAAAATTATTTTATCGAATGAAGTTTTTTGTTCTTAATTTTATTACCGTAGTATCGTGCATTTGTTGTCACATTTTCCCACAAAATGTCAGTTAAAATCTCGAATATTTCTTTTAAATTACACACACACACACACAGAAGTATACATATGCGTGTATATATATATGTATGGAGATGTATTTAAAGTTTTTCGAGTTCTTTGCAACAAGTTGGTCTTATAACTTCACTCCAAGCTGGCTTGTGTCTGATCCTCTTCATTTATGCATTTTTGTTGTTGTGTTTTTTGAATGCTTTTATATTGGAGGCCTAGCATGTTGCTTTTGTGTGATGAGAATATATGAATAGCATATGATTTACTGTACTTACTACTCCGACTACAGATATATTGACAATTTGGACTGTGTGCGTATGTGTCGTTCATTCTCTTCGAAGGAAGGAAAAAGTTAAAAATATTGATAATAAACAACAGCAAAAACAACAATACTCGTACACACATTCGTATTCGCAATATAAACGTACACAGCCGCACACATGCCCGGACGCATAAGTATGCTCACTTATGTATATATAACTTAAACGCCTAGAGAAGAGTTTTGCTAAAATTTTATAAGTTTGTAAAACTATCTATAGATAGGTACTGGATAAGACCGAAAAGTAAAAAAAACATATTTTTACATATACATATATGTATATACATATATATATATATATATATATATATATATGTATGTATGTATATACGTAAATAACGAAAGGCTGCATCGTCATTAACGACCCAAGACTCATATAATGAGCTAATATAATCTCATCCGATATGTTTACATATGTGTTCTGAATTGGTGCGGACATGCGAGAGAATAAAGTGTAAAGTAAAACGAAAAGAAAAAATTCTTTCATTTCTTCACAAAGTCGAAGCGCATACATTTCAAGCGATAAGTCAAAGTAAGTCTTGCATGTATTATCTTTTATTATATTTGCTATCAAAACAGTTCCCTGCAAACACTTAAAAATTTGATGTATGTTAACAGTTTTATGTTAACTGTGGGCATGTTAGCTGCCCGATCAGATGCTAAGAAATATTTGTATAAAAGATTATATCAACAGGTGTTATAAACTGCAATTGTATTGACAGCAATGCACTGATATGTCGCTTTTTTATCGTGCAGGATTCCAGTTATTCTGCACGGGTCGGTTGACGTGGATTAATGTCCACTCTTAATTTATTATGACGTCAATTCAATTCAATGGAAAACTGGAAAAAAGGTGAAATTCCAGCATTTTAGCCATATCATATGGACCGACGGACAGACAGACAGACGAATAAAAGAATACCATGTTAAATGCTGATAAATTGAATGTGTAGAAGATTTAGAAGATTTCTGGTCAGTACATCTGAAACGGAACGGTTAAGAACAGAACGCCTGAATCCGTCTCTTGTACAAAATAATTGAAGAAAAAGTCTTTGATCTTTTTAAATCCTCCGTGTATCATTATTCCTTATTGCGAGATTTTTAACAAAGAATATGAAAAACAGAAAGTATAACGTTTGTTATGTAATGTTCCTCATACGTGAAACTTTTCATGAATTCGTAAATGCGTACAATTTCAAGGAACGGATAAATGAAATCTAGTTTCACATTTTTCCGCGACTACTAACAAAATATAAAAATGCATAAGTAAAGCAAACGCAAGAGTTGCAGGTGCCTGTTGACGAACATTTCATATCGTCCATCCTAAGTTTCTCCTCATTAGAGGGGTTCCGGCGAACGAACTTAGGTTTTAATAACTCAATTCTTTCCTGTTGACACGAAAATGTCATAAAATTTGTGTGAGGACAAAAATTGTCTCTCATTTTGGTCCTGCCCCTTAGGTTCTGAGGTTATAGAAAATTTGATACAAAGATAACAATGTGCTTACTCCACTGTGTTTGAAGCATTTATTAGCTTAACTAAAAATGAGACAACCAGGATAAGCCTACGTTTCTCTAGTGGCGGTAAGGCCTAGCAGAAGCAATCTATTTTCACAAGACGGCAAGGAGGGTAGTGTATCCCATTCTAACTTCTTAAGGATGAAAAGCACGAATTACTTCTGAAGCGATTCTATTGAATCGACGTAACATCCATAGGAAGGGGACTACACGACTGAGCCATGTTCAAGTATTGGTCTCACCAAGGTGATGTATGATAAGGGCCCACATGGCACACTATAGACTGATCTGTTGCAAATATGAAGCAAATCAGAACAGTTTAGAAAGTAACAACACGTCAAATATCGTTTTGGATTTTTAAAATCTGCAAGAGAACGCCGTGAGGTCTTTACTTATTTCAAACAACCTCATTTTCGTCTGAATGAAAAGCCAATAAAGGTGAATGTCCCACTTTCTACAGTCAGGGCATGACCAGTGTAAACCTTCCATAGGGTCCCAGATAGAACAATATCGTTCGCAAAGCCAACAAGTAATGAAGTGATCGGAGCGAGGGACTGATTTGGCAAGACATTATGATGATGATGATAAGCATTCCATAATGGCAGGTACCACAACAACTGTGAAATCCCAATAAGGGTAAAGTAATACTTTTTGCCGGACATTAACTTTAGCAAGCTATAAATATTAACCGAATATTAATCAATAGATACATATATACATACATATGTAAACGTAAGGATAAAGGCACGTTAGCAAAAGACAAGAATCATAAGTAGAATATTTAGGAAAACCTAGCAGCAGATGTGTAGGAAAACGGCTATTAAGGCAATTTATAAAAAGGTAAATATAACCTCTCCATAAACGAACACCATTCAAAAAGCACGGAGTGGACAAGATGACAATGTAATCACTAATTTATGAATCTGGAGCCTAAATTGATTATACAGACAAGAAACAGAGGGGGCAGCACAGGTCACAGGTCACAAAATGGTAAACGATATAGCCAGACTTATTTTGCAGAAAATTCATTGGCGGCAACACGCTAGTCAATAATGTATTATTCAAGTTTTGAAAATTTTTACAAAAACTTAATACGAATGTAACGATAAAATTTACAAAAAATTAGCAAAGCTATTTAGCATACGAGAAAAAGCACACGATCGCGGCCAAACATACAACAGAGTTTCTTGAGAAAAGCGAAATTTGATGCTAATATCGTAAATAACAAATTTGCCGAGGAACGATAAATTGCATAAAATTTTAATCGATCTACAATTTATTTGTTTACCTCTGTTCGATAGTGAGTTTTTGTAAAAATAAGTCGGTTATTATAATAATATGATTTTTTTATACCCACCACTATGAGAGGGGGGTATACTCATTTTGTTTTTTTTTTCCATAATGTATGTAACACCCGAAAGGAAGCTTCAGAGACTCTGTAGAGTATATATATATTCTTGATCAGCGTTAAATTCTAAATTGATTGAGCCAGGTCTGTACGTCTATGCGTGTTTGTTATTGGCATTCTCCTCGCCGCAAAAATAAAAATATCAACTTCGAATTTGTTAGAAACATTGGAATTTTCCGTACCCAGGTTGGTATTGAAAATGGACCAAATTGGTCGGAGCAGAAGTGCGCAGTGGAGCGTAAACTGAACGCAACTCCGTTTTTTTTAACACCACAATCACTTTCTTCTTAATCATACTAGCGATATGGGTATCAGATAAAAGAACTTAAGGAGTAGAATGCGAAAAGCATAGTAGTGGGTATGGGAGATTCGGCCCTCGCTGAATATAACTTTCTTAGTCGTTTCAGTTTTACTTGATTTAACATATATCGGGGTGATTTCGTGTCGTTCAGTTATCTGCTTTGTTAATATAGAGGACACGAGAGAAATCTTCGCTCCATTGACTACTATGTGGTGTTGTGGAAATTCTTCCCTAGCCGACGCATAAAGACGGCGAACCAGAGGAGAATCCCAAGTACGAACACTTGTCTTTATCTTGAATTCATTGAATCGATACTACGATAAAGAAATGCACTAACTATTGCTTCTATGGACATATGTTAGAAGGAATAGTGGCCAATAGTACATACATAGAAATGAATTGATTTGTTATTCACAATTTTTGTCCTTTTAAGGTTTTTGCATTAACGCAATACATAAACTGTCATCTATTGTCAATAAAATTCTCTGATCCAATTCAGTCGTTACCAATACATAATTAGAGTTTTCGACTATCGTCCGTGTTTTTTTCAATGTTATTGACTTTTGATTTTGTTTCTTTAGAAATTCATTTAAAGTAAACGAAACGAACGAATGCCGTTAATGCATAAATCGCATCGAAAGCGAATTTTAAATGATATCAACGCAGATGTGTTCTCAGCTAAGCTATAAAACTTTAATTAGAAGTCAAGTTAATTAAGCATTAGGGTTGGTAAAAATTAGGCACTATGATGGTAAAAGTTTGCTATTAAACGTATAAACGGTAAACGTATATATTTTTAAAAAAATTAAAAAAATGAAATAACAAAAACAATAAAATGGAAACATCCAGACATAACTATTCGAAACATGCATATAATATGCAATAATAATAATAATGATAATAAAATGAATAGAATTACATTACAACTCGATATTATGCGTAAAACAAGTAAGTTATACTCGCCTTGGGGATGGATCATGTCGATATCGATTATTTCAAATCCAATATCTAACGAACAAGAAACTACAAATACTACGGACGGACACCATTACGTTAGCACCGACTACTACTACTACTACTACTAGTACTAGATGCTATCGAGCTTGATGGTCGAAAACTAAATCAAAAATTCATTCAATCATCCAAATGTCAATCACATATCGTATAACATCTGCATGACAAAACGCGGCTTTGCACGACTTGGCAGCACTTTATAAATCCTTGAATAAATCAATAATCATTAAGATGACTTTCGAACTTGAGAGAGAGCGAGAGAGAAAGAGAGAAAGAAATTAAAAAGAAATTTAAGATCCAACTTAAAGTTTTTTATATAAAAAGTGTACGGCTTTTGAGATCATAGTACTGGAAAAGGGCAATTTGTTAATTTTTTTTTTTTTTTTAATAATTGTGGGCGCATTTTCACACGTGGGACGAGAGTGATAAAAAATAATTTGAATGACAAAAAGCAATTTGGGACAGACAGACATACCATTCCTCTTAGTTAAATCAGGAGGTAAGAAAATTATGTCCCCCTAAGCAGTTTCTACGATTCTCCATTACTTTAAATAAATAAAAGAAAAAAAATTTTTTTGTTTTTTAAATATTTTAATTTAATGGTAGACATGTCAGAGTTGATTCATACGAATAAGGCGTAAATAAGAATATATTACTATTTGCTTCTTCTTCTTGATTTGGGATATCAATAGTTTCAAGCAAATATGAACATTGCACTGACTTACGTGTCAGGACTGTAGTCTTAAACGCTTTTGATAAATATTTAGGCGAAATGTTAAGACGACATCTGTGTTGTAAGTTATTGCAACTGTTTTTTTTTTTAGCCCCTTGGTCGTATAAATCGCACATCATTTTGAATTAATTGAATCGGGACCTGATAAATCAAATGTCAACATTTCAACTTAATTCTTTGGGTGGGTGAGATACGATTGTGGACGGACGGAGTTAGCATGCTATTCTTAGATCGGTTGTTAGAATCTCCTACCGATGAATTGATATGAATTATTTATTGGGAGCTTGAAGTGTATGGATGCTCATCTTTCGATAATGATTACAAAGTTAAAATAATAATAAAATTAATTGTCTGTCTAGCTGTTTGTATATTATTATTAAGTAATTTGCATTCAAGAGAAAAACAAAAATGCAAAAAAAAGAGAATAAGGAAAAATTTATACCTAATTACGTTTGCTGCTGCTGCTGCTGCTGCTGCTGCTGCTGCTGTGGGTAATTTCCTCATGTATTGTATCTATTTGCATATTAGGCATATAGCTTGCCGTGTAAAATATATATATGCATCTATCTATATAAAGAGACAGGCATTTATATGCGCATACTTTCCTATGCTTTTATTTTGCAAATACTTCGGCACTGCAGTGTGCGTTTCGAATGCATTTCATAATTATTTCATTGCATTTATTTCACACGTTGCTCTAAATGAGCATTCACTAGTGTACTACACCCACACCCACATATCGATCCGCGATATATTGTGCAATGAATAGCATACCGATTGATCAATTTGCAAAATAAAGCAAAAGTATCTAAACAGCGTTGAATGTTGAAAATCGTACGTACAAGGGCTTATATCAACGCAGTTACAACGCGTTGTAAGGAAGCAATAAAGAAACAACACATTTTCTTTTTGTTTGATTGTAAATTATTTCAATTAACACATACAATCGCACAAATAAATCTACATTTCGCCTGGGGACGAGCAAATCTTTTGTTTCTATTCTAACTCACAGATTAATCTGTCGAAAAACGTATTAAGTAAAAGTTACGGCAAGGTGTTTGTTGTCCCCAAATGGGAACAATGTACCAATAAAGATTTCTTGTTTAATGATCTAAGCAAGAACTACATAAATTAAGAAAACTCATTCAAATAATTTAGGAAAGAAATATAAATTAATTTCTAATTGGAAGATCGATATCGATTGGGTTCACTCCGAACAGATACTGGTGAACCAAAGGGTTCACCTAATTACTCAGTTTGACAATATATCTTGTAGAAAAGTTTTGGATTAGGTTTTGTAACACTTAGGATATCCAGGTTATTGTCAATAGTTTACTTGCAAGTCGGTGGTTCACCGGAAGAGCCTTGGATTGATATTTTCGAATTGCTTCAACATTGCGGTTATTGACTGTTACATGTACAAGTGGGTTTGGAGGAGACTCTTGTATAAAACGTATTTATTATACCCATCACCGAAGGACGAGGGGTATGTTCAAGCCAAGCTGTAAGCCAAGATATTTTACACAATTGTCGATAGGATCGTTAAATTAAAACTTTACGCGGGACGTGGTCGATCATTAAATATTCTACAGCATCCTTTACTTCCCAAGAGAACTAGTAGCAGGTATATGGGAGAACGGGTTAAAAAACGGATCAAACGGAACTTTGTTTACTTAGTAATCATGTGCATCAACTCACTCTACTTGGAGTGTTTTTGTGATTGGTCAACTAGAATCCTTCAGTTTAAATATGCTAATATATGTATATACCGTATTTGCATTGAATTAATTGGACCTGATATCGTTATCAAGTTTAGACGAATGTGTGCACCACTGAAAGCAGTTTGATGTAAAGTCATTTTACACTGTATCGCTAGACTTATAAACATTTTCGGCACCGTTTTATAAATTGATTTAAACAAGACCGCACGTCTGTCCTTACGTTCATCTTTTAGTGAGAGATTACCACATCTTTGAAAAGAATCTTTTGGATAACCTTGCGCAGTAGTCGGGAGGGAATATACTATAATCGACTCGTGAATGAAGTATATGAGGAAGAAATTCGAAGTTGAACTGTTTGATTTTACCCATTATTGCAATGAACGTGCGAACTGATGCGTTGTCTTGATGATATCATGCTTTCTTTTTCTTTTTTGCGGCACCAAATGAAGCTATTTTCATCCACTTTAGCATCGATTCTTCGCTTCCAGTTCACTGTCATGGTGAGTGTCACGGTTACGCACCGACGGAAAATTTGCCTGATACACCTGTGAAGTGTGTAGTACCATTGTGAATTGTGCGGCATTGTGTCAAGGACCGATTTTCGAAGGTTTTCTCAGTTGAATTTAAACACATTTTTCTTATATTCTAACGGTCCGTTATTAACTCAAATATGTGCTATTTTGCCATATTTCTCATACAAACATAATGAGAAAACTTTTGGGATTTGTCGTCGAACAAGTGAGCAGACCGTTTCTCACAGGCGTCTTTTGAGGTCGGGCTGATAGACCGAAAGAAATCAAATTCTGGTCGGGTGAAGCACGGTTCGAGCTGCATCGCGAATGCTTCAAAATTTGTAGCTGAATTGATTGGTAGTCTGAGTCTGCCTTAGTAGAAGACTGCGTCTCTCGTTTTATCAACTCTGGAGACTTTACTTCGATTGCACGCTTCAATCGCATTGACATTGAGCATGGCGGGAACATGACGGGCGATTTCCTTTCAATTCCATTAAATACAAAGCGTTGTCTTACGTGGCATCATCACCGGCTTTGCCGTCATTAGGCAGATTCATAGATTTTGGAATGTGAATTTTTTTCGTACATTATCGTCTTATGTGACCCACTTTCCATCGCTTGTTACCAATTTGTTTTTAAAAAAATTGTTCGACCTCGTTTTTTTCAGCAGTGATTTGCAGATGGAAATTCGGTTTTGTAAACTTTTGCACCGTTAATATCAGCGGTGCCCAAACATCGAGCATCTTTTTACGTCCAGACTTACATGAAGCGTTCAAAACTGTTTTCTGGCCATTATTTACTTCTACAGCGATGTCGAATGAGGAGATGTGTTGCCTCCTTTTTTTTAAATTGTCTTGCTTTTATCAAAAACGTGTTGTTAACACCGACATTGCCAGAGCTCAAAGAGTAATCCATTGCCATATTTCTAGTTTTTGATGAAGCATCTTCAACCTGAGCGCTATTATTTCTTCCGAATTTTGTTAATAACGTCCCAGTTTATTCTCTTCCTTAGTTATCTATGCGCTGTTACCTTCTACAAGCGCTACAGTGCGACTTTGTGGGCCTATCTTTATAAAAGTTACCCGATTTTTAAGGGGTTTATTGGCGAGAAAGCTGCAGACTGACCTCCCCTGACCTATTAATTCAAAAATATTTACAAAGAAATTTATTACAGGATATAAATATATTTTTTAGCTAGATTTTTACAGTGAACTCATGATCACATCGTCTTGGAAGCCCGGATACTTATAACGAATAGTGGATCAATAGTTTTTATACTGACGTAAAACTTTTGTTCACTGCTGAGCTGTTCGCTTGCTGATACTACCCGCTGATAGAAAAGCGCTCTAGAGAAGCATTCTGCCTCCCAGCAAAATATCGGCTTTGAAAAATTATTGGTTTCATGTTCGAAGAAAGCGGCGACGATTCGCTTTTAAATTTAATCTCCTTGAAATACACGATATACTCTTCTCGCACGCATAACTATGATATAACAGGAGTCTAATTCGCATGATTGTGTTGTTTAAGCACATATCGTAACGTCCGCATGGCATGCTTCGTACATGAGAAAGTATCGAAAGTAAATATAGTAAAAGAGAAAACACAAAAATACAAAAATCCCAATAAAAAGAATAGGCAAACAACCTATAAAGACAGTTCTCATATGTGTATATATATATATATATATATATATATGTATGTGCATATATATTTAGTTACACGTTCGTTTACATGCATCCAAATGTACATAAATTTATATAAATACGGATAAGATTTACGTATAACGTCTATCGCTTGGATGCGTGTGTTTGCATTTATATTGTAGCACAAACGATCACTGTGTGTCATATTTGCATGGACCAAAAACAGTGTACTATAAAATGGAGCAGAATTATCAGATGGTAGATTAAGAAGGCATCCGATGTAAACAAATGATATAAAAGAGAGCAAGGGAGCGAGAACAACATAAGCGAGCGCAATTACCTATCTTTGTGGGAGGTATATGAGATATGTGTATGTGGAATCTATTGAATAGACGCGTGCGCTACACTAGGAATACTTGTGGCTGCTTGTGCGTACGACTGCTTAAGGCATTACTTGTACGAGTAGCAACAATAGAATTTTGAATATTTCGTTGTTCGTTGCTTGCTGCACACTGCTTGTCATAACAAGGCTTAGGGTCTAACTAAGGATTAGTAAATTCATTGCACTCACAATGGAATAAAATTCTCTGCAGACTTACAATTCCGGTTGGTGGACTGCAGAATATATTTCTAACGCGAGCACTGTAACACCGCGCCAAATATCAAATATTTGCACAAATAAAGTAGAAAAAATCGAATATACAACAACAACATACAACAACCGAAAAAATATAAAGATAAAGTGGACAACAACAAAGAACAAAAAGACAAGGCTTCAAAAGTAACGTCAAAACAGCGGCGGATTGGCAACTCTAGGCACGCGCTGGGGCCGTTTTTATTTCTCTTGTGCTTGTAAATTCTTTTCTTTCCTATTCTCTTAATTGACTGTAGAAACTGAATAATTGCAAGAGTTGATAATAATCGAATTATGTTTGTAATTTTTATTCATCGAATTGTTTTTAAGTCTTGAAAATATTTTGTTTTTTTTTTTTTTGCGATCAGCACTTGGTCGTCTCGTTAAAAGGTTTCTTTATTTTTTTTCGTGTTCATAATCGGTTTTTAAATAACTTTTGGTAGGAATAGGAGGTTGAAAGATCGCTTCTGCATTATTTTCTAATTCTTTGTTCTCTGCTTGACTTAGTTTTGTTGTTGTTTTTGAAATATTTTCACTGTTAGTTTTCTCTGTCTTTACAGTGTTTTAATAGAGCGAATTTTGGGTGCTACGTCAAGTGAATATTGTTAATACTTGGACATATTCGTTTTTTTTTTTCTTTGGGTTTTTCTCTCTTCATAAATTTGGTTTTGTCGGGCCAAAATTGTCCCTGAATCTGATCGTTTCATCAATTGCTGGCTTTGTGAGCGATACTGCTTTGCATTGAATTGTGCGGGTAGTGCTGGCCGAGCTGCAGACGCAGTCTTCGATCGATCAAAAGGATTACGTTGATCGGGTTCCCAGTGTACGAAATGTGGCGTAGTTTCTTATAAGCTTTTCACGGAGATAAGGAAGGTATTTTGATTGGCACAACCGTTGGCTTTCCGTCCTACTCACTTGAATTCCCAACTCCTCCCGACGTCGAATTGCCACTTGTGTGAAAGTTGGCGATAACCGCATAAATAAAGTCATATACAACTCATATATAACTAGCTCCTATATTAGTGCAAGGATGCCGTGACTGACATTTGAAAATCTATTTACAGTTCTAGAGGACTTTAATTTACCATAAGTCACTTGATAATTCACGAGGTATGGTCCCATCATCAACTTCTGACGGAGCTAGCGTGTTTTTCAACGCAATCTACTTCAAGGCGTTAGTTTATCTATTTCCATATTATTTGCCAGTTGGCTTTCATTGTCAAGTCATAGATTTCTCCATTTCTGCATGGCTTCCTAAGAAGAAAATCAACCATTAAAAAATCTCTTAGGGTTCACTTGCCAAGTTTTCAAGACTTTTTCCGGTGGCTCTCGTATGGATGTCGTGTACATTGATTTTAGCAAAGCATTTGACTTAGTTAGCCATAAGTTATTGATCCTCAAAACTTCAGGTCTTTCTCCTCTCTTACAGTTCTTTTTAACTCCATCACCTCTGATATATTCGCACTGACGTTAGGTGTCCCTGAAGGCAGCCACTTAAGACCCTTTTTGTTCATCCCATACAACAATGATCACCCTTCGGTGATGAAGTTCAGCCATATCGTAATGTATGGTAATTATGCGAAATTATATTCGTACGTCATTTTGGAACCCCACTCGTATCCCCTTCAATCTGACTTACATGACTTGTTTACTTAGTGCTTACTACATTTACCAAATTAAATCTAAAAAAGTGTAAAACGCTTTCATTTCCACGGAGGACTTCATTCACTACTGATTCTTTTATCGATTCGCATAAACTGGAAAATGTGGATTTGCTCAGGGATCTGTGGGTTTTATTCGACCAAAGACAACATTTTAATATGCACATTGAGTTGTATTTAAATAAACCTACTTCGGCGCTTGGTTTTATTAAACGGTCCCTTACGTTACAAAAAGGTCACATAAGAGCTTAGTGGGAAGGATACGCGAGTATGCCCCTGTTGGGTTGTCTCCTTCCTATAGTTATTACGCAGCATCAATAGACTCCATTCAAAAGCAAATCCTGTTCTTTGGTCTTAGGAATTATGGGTTGGGATCTGCTTGTCTACTTGTCACCTTACGAAAGTAAATTGTTTTCCCTGGCTCTACCGTCACTTGAGAAACGTAGATTTATCCTTTGTGTTTCCTTCTAAATTACGTTAATTAACGATACTATCGATTCGATGGTAAGATAAGCTTCAATGCCCCGTTTCTTCAGGTCGTTTCTTTAGGAACTTTATATCATAAGACTAAGTCGATGCAGAAATAATTACGAGCTTTTTACGAGCCTTTCAGACTCCTTCGCAAAATTCTAAATAATGTGAATATCGTAATTTTTTGAATTCTATTAAAAAAACTCAAGCAAATACGCGCACTTTGCTTACGTCGTATCTAAGTTAGTTTCCAACCTTGATGCCACCGTGTGATTCGAACGAGATTTTTTCACGACTATCGGTTGCACAGCTTTTCCCTGTTTGCCATGGCTAGGAGATTCATCTTTAACAATGATTTACGCCAGTCAGGGATGCGTTGCTGTGGGTTCACCACCATCTCGAGTTTACACTGAAAGTGGGTGTGCCTCTATACTACATGTTCACATGCTTTTTTTTTCTGTTGGCTGTTTTAATATTTTTGTTTAAATACTTTGCAATAGTTGTTAATATTTAGCGTAAGAGTCATTTGATTTCAGCTCAGTATCAATGACAATATAGCTTTCCCGATTTAAACGTTCTTTTTGCTATGTTTCTGTCCTTTAAAATTAAATAGTTATCGTATTTTTCTTTTTGAGTTGATTGGCTTAAGAGCGCTGTCATTGATGAGGGCGCCAAGGGAGAAGCAGTATCTCCAAGTAAGCAAGTGTTTTGCTCATAACTGGATCTTCTAGTCGACCTCTAATAGTCGAAACCAGTGTAAGGCGACAAGGTAATGGTATATTTTGCATCTATTAGGCTGACGAGATCCAAAGTGTTATGTTGCGGCATTGTAAATATTCTTCGGAAGGACACTTCAACTTTAATGCAAAAACATGCCCCTTATTTGTTAAGCAATATTCGATTGAGCGGTTCTTATGTAAGAGTACGAATTAAAAAAAGTAGGAAAGTTATATTTGGCGGGTACCCCCACCTCTATGCTTTTCGCATTCTATTCCTCAAGTAATTTTATTTGATACCCATATCGCTAGTATTACTAAGAAGAAAGTGCTCGCGGTGTCTATCATATTTATTTTAAAATTAACCCATTTTTAGGCAGATAATATATCTTCATTTAAGGAGTACACAGAATAGTCTTAAACATGCGATCTTTTTGCTTTATGATGAATGCGCATAAAACTTTAAAAGTGCAAAAAAATGAAATAAAAATTAATTACTTGTAACTTTGCATGGGCATGGCCGTTTGCTTCCATTTTTGGATGTAAAGGGTAGAATGCTTCGTGAAGTAAAGGTGGAGAATTTCAGCCTTCCAAAAATCCAAAATTTCTTGTTAAAAAAACTTTGTCGCGTTTAGTTTACGCTCCACTGCGCGCTTCTGCTCTCAAGAAATTTAGCGCGTTTTCAATACCAACTTGCGTGCAGAAACTTCCAATGTTTTTACCAAATTTAAAGTCGATATCTTCATTTTTGCGACCAGGAGAGTGCCAAAAACGTACACCACACAGACATACAGACGGACAGATATGGATAAATCAATTCAGAACTTCACGCTGATAAAGAATATATATATACTTTATAGCGTCTCTGAAGCTTCCTTTTGGGTGCTACATGCGTTATCGAAAAAAACAAAATGAGTATACCCCCTCTCATAGTGGTGGGTATAAAAATATTTTCTTTCCAGTGCAGTCAAAATTACGAATATCCATTTTTGTTTTTCAACTTAAAACGTGTCGTTATAAAATAACGCTAAGTCTATTATAGCAGAAATTAAACTTTACACTGCAGAAATTGTAGAGAATTATGCTCACATGCTACGACAATCTAATACCACTCCCGCTATTATGGTAGTGGGATTTGATTTTCTAGCATTTATAGCAGAAATTAAATTTTACACTGCAGAAATTGTAGAGAATTAATCTCGCATGCTATCACAATCTAATACCACTCCTGCTATTGTAGCAGTGGAATTTAAATTTCTGTCATTTGTAGCAGAAATTAAATTTTACACTGCAGAAATTGTAGAGAATTATGCTCACATGCTACCACAATCTAATACCACTCCCGCTATTATGGTAGTGGGATTTGATTTTCTAGCATTTATAGCAGAAATTAAATTTTACACTGCAGAAATTGTAGAGAATTAATCTCGCATGCTATTGCAATCTAATGTGACTCCCGTTATTGCAGCAGTGGACTTTGAATTTCTATCATTTGTAGCAGAAATCTGCTATCTAGAATATTATATGTGCTATGGATTATTTTTCACTGCAATTTTGAGCTGTGTCTAGTGTCGTAGCAGATATACCACTATCCCCATTTAATCCGGTACTCATGAATGATGATTATTCATTCTATTCTTGAATTTTCATTATTTTTCTATGTACATATGTATTTGTTAACGAAAAAATTATTACGATTATCGTTGTTGTTTTTGCTAGTATCCATGCTATCTGTCTATGGATCTATCTTAAGTCCTTCTGGATGTAACATAAATACGCGCAAACTTAATGTAACGTGTACGATAGGTGGTATAGTGTTTCATAACATCATTTCATTTTAACTATCAAGCCATACGCCTGTTACCTGCTTACATAGATGCATTTCATGTGCAAAAAGAAATTACAACATAAGTGAGTATAAGAGTCAGCGAAATGATTGCAAATATAATCGTCTTGCTCCATAAAATTCCTACTAGCAACAAAATATAAATTATGAGTTTGACAGAAGAAGAATTTCAGCCTCAGCGGTAAGGCATTCGAACATCTAGCAATACGGAAAGTAAAAAATCGTTCGGATGGTGAGTTAGAAAAACGTGATCTTAATACGAAAGCGTCTCTATTCGATCTAGAGAACTGTTGTAGTTCAATTAAAAGGCTTGGCGTCGAGTTTGAATGATTTGGTAACCGACCTGAATTTTAAATAAACGAGAAAGAAGAATTTTTAAGACAGTATGAACGAAGGAGGAGATATGATCTTTAGACGGTAAACAATTGTGTCTGAAACAGAGACCAATTTTGGAGCATATGGTGTGTACGTTAAAAGCTTTACCCCGCTGAAGTAAATCGCAATTAAAATGTCCAGATATTATAATATTGGGGTGTATGGCAAGCGGGTAACTATGAATTTTTTCGAAAGCGGATATATCTCCTCTGGGCAAATAGGTAACAACAACCAGCAATTTAGTATTCTGGGCACTCAATTCTATGAAGAGGGATTCAAAGAGTCCCTCGTACATAACTCGAAAAAATGGTCGTAAAATGCAATTTTGAGCATATTTGTAGGGCAACATCTCTGCTCTTGGACAATTTTGGGCATTCTCCTCACGTGCCCTGGGAGATTCACAAGTCGAGCCGGCAAGCAGGATACGATAATGTCAATACGACTGTAATATTGAGAAAGCCGATACCGCCTTATGGTTAAAGACGCGGTTTTTTACTAGGCCCTTCATCATTTTCATGGCCACTTTTAAGTCGTTAATGCGGGAATCAAACTTCGCCTCCAGTTTGATTCCCAGATTCTTTATCTTCCCGTCAACGCTATCACAGAACTCTGGAAATATAGTGTTGAAGTTTCATGTGATTTGATCGACGGTGCGCTAAAGCTGCTGAGGTAGAAATGTCTCCCGCGAATCGCTTACCCCAGCAGCGAAAGGCGAGCATTGAATTCTCAATTAACATTGCAATTAACTCTTCTTGTGCAATCTTGGCACAATCCATATGATAGGGACAATTAGTTGTGCCGTTCTAAGCATCTTCTTGCACAAACAGCAAGACATATGCGAATACAGCCAACTAGGGCTCCATAGATCACCACAACGCAAGCTAGCAAAATAAGAAGAGGAAGCATGGGCAATGTGACAAAGTTTTGGGAAAATTATCAGACTCCAAGGGCAAAACAGAAAGAAACTGCAACTTATATGTAGCGATAAAGTAACTTCGAAGAAATTAGTGAACTTGGAGTGGATCACGGTACACCGATAAAAGAATAGCTAGAAAAATCACCTTCTTAAGAAACTTGAAGTAGCTGAGCAAAAATTTCTCGTTTACACGTGACAGAGTTTCCAATCTATTCTATGATTGCACCTTGTTTCCACTATATTTATGTTTCATATAATAATCCACGTGTACTGTCACTACGTGTCGTAGGTAGTTTATAGGAAAATCCAAGATTTCAAAAAGTTCAGCTTCCCGCCCCTTTTCATAAGCTGCATGCTGAACAGACGCATTTGAGTTGAACAGAATTCAAATATTATTATGATACGTCACCTTTAGCGGCGTGCTGTTGTTGTAGGCGTCGTGATTGAAGCGTACAGTTCAAGAGAATTTGGCAAGTTGCAAGCATTGGCTTTTCGCTTAAATTGATTGAATGAATTTAAGTATTATTAGAAATTGGAAACAGTTTTGCTTTATGAATTGAAACGTATATAGATGTAAACAACATACAATGTGCCGAATATAATGTTTTTGCGATAAAATGTATTTTCAACATATTGTAGGTGAAAAGGTATTGAAAAAATTGATAAATATAATGTATGATGTCTTCAGACCATAGAAACACCTGCAGCTAGCACTAAAATTTACACTGAATCATCAAGGAATGAATACAGATCCTATTTGCTTACGTCACTCATTTGGCTTTTCTAGACGACTTTCTGCACAAGCACCCATACGTATTGCTAATTTAGTTCACGCATCTATTCAATACATACTACCTACTATCGTTATCGCATATATTTATAGTGCATAGTCTTACGCACATATCCACACAAAAAGATCAGTAATTACGCCCAGTTCAATTGTTCGCTCTTGCTCTTGCTCTTGATCTTTTCACAGTTTGTTTACACGGGACGCTTTGATCTACCGTCTAATAATAATCCCAAAAGCTACTGTGGCACATGTTAGCGGCAAAAGAGAGATGGCTTGTGATCAAGAGCTACGCAATAAGCATCTGCCAGACGCTATGGATTCGGGAGGGAACCGTTCCAGGAGTTGCACCTGCACTTGCTTCATAATTAAGAATTCAACGGCCAACGGTACCACGAGGACAAGCGTTAGCATAGGTAGTTTTAGGCATTTTAAAGTCCTGCACGATGACTAGCACAAGAGCTTTCCACCTAAACCGCAAAATAGTTTTCTTGCGGAAGTTTTGCTAACGAAATACTACAATATATTAGCCCACAATTGCAAACCTTGATTTGTTCAATGTTGGCTGGATATATACTGTTGGGAAAAGATTAGGATTAACAGAAAAGTGGAGTTGATGGTAGCATTGATCTCTTTGTCAATTTTAATTTTTTTAAATTTGTTTTTTCCAGCATCCATTTTTGTCATTATACCGTCTGTAACTAATGGCAGTCGCAGATGTGCCTGTGAGGTCAGATTACCCATTTTTCAAGGGACCAAGATAAGTCGACATCGGTGAGTGTTGCTCACTTGGTTGATGTTGTTCCGGTTGGTAGTCAACGGGTTTCGGATAGTGTTTGTGATCGACAGACCATCCATGACGAGCGCCGGTTGAGTGAGCCGGTTGAGTGAGTTTCGGGTAAGGTTCGTGCCTTCATGACTGTAGTTCCCCATTTAGTTACTCGCTCTAATACTAACATATTTAAGTACATGAAGTAATTGATCTTCTAATTAAAGGATCGTGTTTTTCGAGATCTCAGTTCTTGTTATTCTCCTTTTGCTGTTTTGCTTTTTTAAGAACAAATTCAAAGCCTGCAGGCAGTAATTTCAAAACGTGAGTTAGAGCACCTGAACAAAAATATTTAAGATTTTGTGGAAATCTTACAGCAATCGCAGTGAATTTCCCCTGGGAAACTCAAATAGTTGCAGAAAATTGAGAACACTTAGGTCAAACTTGAGCTTTCAGTGTTAATTTCGACGGCCATGAAGACTTGCCAACTGTAGACAAGACACGCATTGCTCTATGGAATTTTATGCGAGTAAAGAAAGTACGCGCTCTATATGAGAGTCTCTTGTCTTTTTTTGAATGTTACAGAAGGAAGGAAAAGTGTAGTACACCACCATCGTCCGGTGATGGCTAGAAACGTATGCACAACTACGACACGATATTGTGGGTGCCGAGTTGGCTGATTGTCGGTCCGCTTACTTGTCTCACTGAATGATTGAATGTTTGGCTAAATACTATTTTTAGAAACCATAGCAAGAAAAGTGAACATTTCGCTAGCCAAAGAAGTAAATATGCCTCGAATTGAATTAAAAAAAAAAAAAAAACAAAAAAGAAGAAAATTCCTCTTGTTTATGCCTACATACATGCATACGTATATTTGTTAAAATTATTTATCAAATATTATAATAAACAAAGACACACACATGTGTGTGTGCATTTATAAACTATGTATAAGAATCGCTATTGATTTTTATGAAAAAGAGAAAACAGCAACAAATAAATTGCCACAAGAACAAATTATTAATAATAAGAAATAAATCTAGCGATGTTTGATTTTTTTTTTTAAATTACATTGAATACAGTTTTCGTAGCTAATAACGCACAGAAAGGACTTTTCTGTTAAAGTCGCATAAACTATAAAAAAAGTCGCTTTCATTTTCTTCATATACGTTATTGAAAAAATAGTATTTTATATAAAATTTCTCACGTTATTTATCACATATGTCATATCTATATAATATAACGTCTTTGATTATGTTATTATTCGACGCGATCATGTTATGTACTCGGTTAGTGCTACGGTGTTTTCATACCCGGCACCCGCAAGCTTAATACCGCTCTGCACGAGCTCTTATGATTGGTCAACTACTAAGTTTCAGTATAAAAGGTGATACTGCATGTACATGCCTTATATACAATGAATTAGTTCTCATCTTTCTTATACCGGATATCATTATTATGTTTGTACGAATGTGTGCAGCCTTCAAAACAGCTTGACAAAAAGCCATCCTCTACTATGCCACTAGATTTGCAAAGATTTTCGGTACCACTTTACGAACTGATTTAAGCAAGTGTGTCCTTCTGTCCCTAAGTGTGTCTAAAGGTCCCAATTTTCGAGATATTTTGATGGAATTTGATGTGCCATTAGGTTTTAGGTTAAGGAGGAACTTGGCTTCAAATGGTTTGCATCGTTACATTAACGATGAAAAAATGTTCATTTTCATATACCCGAAGGATATATGAATGGCTAAAACCAATATTTTCACATACTGAAAAGAAAATTTCGATTGATGGAAGTATTTGTTTTGGCCCTTCTCTCACACAAAGGTTTTCACTTGATGACAACATTTAATTTTTGGCATATTATCGATGAAAATTCGTCGAAATAATGATTTCACGTATAAATGAATTGCGTTAAGTTTGGACCACGCTAGTTGGTATTTCTGGATCTCTTCTTCCCGTCTGCGGATTCTTTGAAAACAAGGCATCTTCATGGCAACAAAAACTAATCTTTGATATTTTTTGACCAGGGTATTGAGCAATTGGCCTTACCCTTGCCGGCCTTATGTAACGTTTTAACTTAACTTGTTTACTGCATAAATATTGTTGGCAGTGAGTTTATTGGACTATCAAAATATATATTACTTGATATATATTCTCCATCGTAAGCTAAGCTTTTTTATGATTATATTTCCAAGCAGTAGATACATTTCCAAATGGAGGAATGATTCGTCTGTTCAGTTAATTAAGACAAAAAACTCCAAAAGAGTTCAAATACTGATCGGTGAAGTTGTTGTACTTCCACCGAAATGTATGGTGACTTGCAGAGGCAATGTGCGGAGAAGAAGATGGTTGGATGATCTTCTATTTCTCGCAATCAAGTAATTGAAACACATCTTCGATCAGGTCAACGACGTATGATGAAACCTTGTTGTGTGGGAGTGCTTTCTTCTTCTTCTTCTTCTTCTTTTTAAATTATTACTATTATTTTTTGATATTACACTAGTCTTAGATCGAAGGTTTCTCTACTCAACATTATCGTAGTAGACCTGACTTTTATAATAAATCAAAGTAAAAGCCGCTTTTTTTTTTAACATTTGATCGGTTTAACACGTTGTCGTTCATTGTCGTCACACTTTTGTTGCGTTTCATACCCTTTTTGTCTGCATTACAAATCATCATCATGTGCAACGTGTTGGCTCCGCGCGAGCCCTTGTTACCACTACTGATCAGTTTTCACAGTAACCTGCCAAAGGAAGGAATACAGCGTAGAAATAGTGCTTTAATGACTCCATCCATATTGAAAATCGTGCAAAAAAAACTCTCTACGATATTTTAAGAAATTAATACCCTCTGCACGTTGAAGGTCATTGGCATAGCTGTGCAAATCTAACAATCCACCTTGGAAATGATGCAAGTAAACTTTAACTTTAGTTGAAGAAAAGGCAGAACGCAAAAGTTGTTTTTCAAGAAGTGCTAAATTGAATGTGTACCGAAGATTCCATAAATTACGTATAAGTTCTTGACGATTTTGAGAATAGAGGACTCCATTTAGGTAATTGTGGCCGTTTGGGTGACTTATCGATCTTTGGATAATTTGTATGGCAAACTTATAAAATGCTTTAGGATATCACAAAATTTTACGAAAGTCTATAAGCACGTATTCGAACGTTTTGTAAGCATGTTTATATTCGCGTTCCCGTATCGGTTTGTTCGTCCACTCGTCAGCCTGTACATGGATAGAATTGAGCCCTGAAAGTCTCAACTTACCATAGGTACTTGCAGAGCAATTGTGCAAATATGTTTTCGATAAGAGCCTTATTTCCGCTGAGGTAACCTCTCCAAATATTGTCGCCAGTAAGCTATAGTAGGTGGTAGTTTGAAATCTGCTTAATTTTTCATTCAAAGCAAATAAAACTTGGCTGCAGAAAGAAACGGAATCGGTTTAAAAAAAAAAATGCCAAAGCCTAAGGCAATGCATTGTAAAGAGCATATAATATATCACTATTTCTGTTCCTGCACATTATCATTTAATACCTTATTCTGTTTACTTTACAGGCAGCCAATGTCGCAACCTTCATTTCCACCAACATATGCCTAAAAAGTACACACACCAGCAAAAGCAAAGGAAAAAGAGTAAAAAGTAGAAATTCGCTGATTCTTACTTTTTAGTTGAATTAGCGACGATTCTTCCACCAATTTCCCCATAGCGTAGTTTCCTACTGCAAATACCTATATATTTTTAATAAACGACGACGAATGACTTAAGCAAGAATCAAAGTTTTTTCAATTTGTTTATATTATTTAGGTTGAGACTGAGCTTGGAAACCAGCAATTCAAACGTTGCTAGTTCCTTTTGAATCTGGCTCTTATCTTACAGGATTTAAGAAAATAGTAGACTCTCTCTCTCTCTCTCTCGTGTGTATGGTTAAAATAAAGTACCCTTCATGTGATCTACGAAATGGTGTTACAAACACAATGATAAATGAATTATATTTTTATATCTGCTGATCTGATGGGTATAAAGATTTTATAAATGTAAATGAAAATGAAAACGAAAATTCATTATTTATGTTATCTTTTAAAGCATTTGTGTTTAATTTTGTTTATGTCTTCAAAACAAAAACAAAGTAACTATTCTATCGATGCGTAAGTGAAGCTCGAATGTGCTTGGATGTAGTGTTTGTCTATACAGTGTTGAAAAGCATTTATAAATAAACAAGCCATAGATCAATAGATAGATAAGTGGATGGATGGATATATGAATTGATATTTATCTTTTTATCTGTTTTATATGTTTTTAATTCATTTATGATTCGGGCTTTACTCGCGAGCTGCTGTGATGTTTATATAAGAGATCAGTCATTCATTGGATTTCATAAATTATGGGAGAGAGATCGCGAGAGTGAGTGAGAGACTGAATGGAATAGAGAGGGGATGGGGGAGAGGAAGAAAGAAAGACACATAGAAAGACAGACAGAAGGAACGAAAGAAAGAAAGAAGGAAAGAAAGAAAGAAAGAAAGAGAAAGAGACAAAGAGAGAGAGAGAGAGAGATCAAATTAGCAAGCAATGACATTTTCGATGTTGTTGCATGCATTATAAGGTATTGTCATTTAAGGGTGTGAAGTTATATTTAAATATAACT
>KK499784.1:831654-955241 GCA_000688715.1 Glossina pallidipes
ACTGTGGGCAAACCATGTCCTGTGAAAAAATGAAACCAGCACAGCATGAAGCCTCTATTAATAGCCTTTCCAAGTTAAGTATGGAAATTTTCAAAGTCCCATAAAAAAATTCTCCGAGCAAAATTGAATATAAGCTGCATATGGTTGGAAAGGCTATTAATAGAGGCTTCCTGCTGTGCTGGTTTCATTTTTTCACAGGGCATGGTTTGCCCACAGTGATCTTTCAAAATTTGCTTATATGTTAGCACATATTACGTTAAGTAGGGAAATTTTCAAAGTCCCATAAAAAAATTCTCCGAGCAAAACTTACTATAACCTGCATATCGTTGGAAAGGTTATTGATAGAGGAATCACCCTGCCCTAGTTTCATTTTTTCGCAGGACATGGTTTGCCCACAGTAGCTAAGCAAACTTTCGCTTTATCAACCTCATTTATGACAGAGTGTAAAAATACTGACTTTTCAAATATTAATTAATTTACATAAATACATGTTTTGTTTATTATATTTTGTAAAAAAATTCTCCAAAAGTTTTATTTTAACTGAATTTTGACTTAAATCCCTCCGAGACTTCGTTTTATAGAATTCTGTTAAGCGCTTAACAGAGCTCTGTAAAGCAATTTTAGGGTGTGTCTTTGCTAGTTATATTTAAATATAACTTCACACCCTTTTGTCATTTACATCTTAAAATGTGCAAATAATTGGAATGAATTCATAATAAATTGGAAACAAATAAGAAAGTGGCTGAGGCCGAATCTCGCATATCCACCACTATTTAAATCTTCATCTCATGCTTTTATTTCTTGCCATAAAGAAGTGAATCCCTCACATATCTCTTCACTAAAAGGTATTGTTTAGAAAAAGTAATCTACCACATCGGGAGCTCCACCACAATTTACTTAGAATTTACACACTTAGCGTTTCGCATTCTACTCTCCAAGTCCTTTTATGTAATATCCATACTAGCGGTATTGTCACGAAAAAAATTAATTTGCTTTGTCGTGACGTCCACCACAATTAATTTAGAATTAACACACTTGACATTTTCCCTTCTACTCTCCAAGTTCTTTTATTTCATATCCATATCGCTCGTATTATTAAGAAAAAATTTATCCACATGGTAGGGGATACCCGCCATATTAGTTTTAAATACTTTTAAACATTCTATCTTGTTTACATTATGATTAATAAGCAGAAAACATCAAAAAAAGGAAAAAAAAAAATAAAATTTAACAAACTGTAATTTTAGGTGGGCATGGCCGAATTTTTCGATTTTTACATATAAATAGTAGAGTTTTCCGTAAAGTAAAAAAGTGGTGAAATTTCAGCCTTCTATCTCTTATAAATTGGGAATAATGCGTAAAAATCCACAAATTTTTGTTTAGAAGAATGGGTTCAGTTTACGCTTCACTGTGGACCTGTGGTTTAAGCAACTTGGCTCGTTTCCATTGTTTCTCACACGTTTGAAGTCGATCGCTTTATTTCTGCGGCCAGGAGAATGTTTACAACAGACCTTACGCAGATGAACAGACGGATAGACGGACATGTTTAAATCAATTCAGAATTTCATGCTGATCAAGAATATATATATACTCTATATACCTTATTCCTTATACTTTATAAACCTATATATACTTTATGAGGTCTTTGAAGCTTCCTTCTCCGCGTTGTAAACGTTTTAACGAAATGAATTCACTCCTCATCCTTCGGCGACGGCTAAAATAATCAATATTAAAAACTAAGAAAACAACGACTAGACAAGATTATGGTATATAATAAAAGAATCGCGAATGTAGACATATAGATAAAAGATAAACACAATAGCGGAAAAGAGAGAAGGACAGATGCTCGGACTCTTCGTTCGTATTTCCATCAAACATCAATGTATTGACTTTAAAATGCCATGCATTTCTATCAACGTCACTATCACTAATCTTCGTTTTCTTGTCTTGCCGTTATTGTGCTTGTAAATGATGATGACGATGACGATGACGATGATGTTGTTATATTGTGTGCATTGCTCGGCACATGTTCGCTCGCTTGCTTGCTTTCTGCGCTTAGCAGCATTGTAATGTAGCGATTAAGCTGAACATGAAAAATTTTGCATAATAATTTTTTGCGCTTCTTTTTTTTTTTTTTCATTTTCGCTTAAGTTTCAATTAAATTATTTTCTAGTTTATATTTATGTTCAGTAATACATTTTAATAACGCGCCATGGCCTCGTGCCTGGATTTTCTTAACAGCATAGCCGTTTTTCTTTCGATTCACATTTTTGTAGTTGTAGTTGTAGCCATGAATTTTTGGATTAAAATTTCTTTGCTTTTATTCTTACTTTTTTTCGATTTTTAATGATAAAAAGAAGAAACCAGAAAATGTTTTTTTCTTTGTCTAATTGCTGACATAAATCGAAATTTTGATTGTCAGCTTAAGAATGTTTCCAATGATGCATGCAACACAGCTTTAGCCATCAAAGCGAAGAAATTTCGTCATCAAAGTAGCAAGAAGACTGTAATAAGTCTTATGACGCATTTTGTAAGCTCGCAAATATGAAAATTACGAAATTTGTCCTATAGCGTAGATCAAATAGTGCTGCCGATGAGGCCGTTAGAATAAAGCAAGGGTTGGAGATTTTGATTTGAGGTTTGCATAATAATTCATAGGAAGTTGTTAAGCTGTTGAAAGATGTGTTACTGTATTTCGTACCTCTGCCCATATCTTACAGCTAAATATTATTAAATTTGCTTCTTTCTTCTTACTTAATAATATTATCTTAGAATTCTTTCGACTGGCTTCTATCTAGAACAGCCAGCCAAGATGGTAGAATTAATTTTTGCAAATATATATATATATCTTATGAATGACTTCATTCACATTCTTAAAGGACTTTCATTTTCAACGACAGACTGTCCAACCGTAAATTGAGAATACGAAATTGTCATCGAAAGCAAATTAGCCTGCATCCTCCACCCTCCATTCTCCACCTTCCTTCATTACTTTAGTTATCGATTGTAGATAGAATATGAAAACTGAAAATAAACCCTGAGCAAACCCTCAACGGCCATTACAGCAGTCCTTCTTTCCACTTTCTTTAAATTACTCAGGATAGTAGTGTTCATCTACTACCGACCACATTTGCGAAAACTTCCGAATGAAAAAGTGCGAAAAGTGTAGGAAATATTAATCCAAGCACAAATGACAAAACCCTGGCGAACTTACAAATTGATTTACGTATGTAAAAAACCTAAGTGATATAATTCATTATAGTACGGAACAGCTCTTGGAACAGCAGTACTTGGATTAGGTTCAAGGACACAAAATTCTCTCACTAAAATTCAAAGTTGAAATGTATTAAATTACTTACTAGCAAATTTAATCAAAGCAAGTTATGCCGGATTACTCCTAAAAATTCTCAAAATATGTTTCGTCAAATTAAAACAAAAAACAATCATACATTTAAACAGTCAAAATTTGTTATATTTGCCAAGTAACGAGGAAGGACAGATCCCCGAACTGAAATGACAGAGAGCTCGGATAACTTCATAATATAAGAAGAACAGCAACAGTTCTCCCTAGGAAACAAATATGAGGATATTCGTAATCCAACACATATTGAAATAAATGATTTCTGCGTCAAAGTTTTGGAAATGAAGAATGCACCTGAAAATCCAAACCGCAACTGCACCTATATAAGGTATAAACCTGACAACGCTTACAGTAGACGGGTGTATTAAGTTTGTGCGAATGTATACAACACCCAGAAGGACTTCATATGGACCCATCTTTTATTATACCGATGGATTCAGCATCATTTTCTGAATCGATCTAAGCTTGTTTTCCCTCTTTTCTCGTTCACTGACGTCTTTCGTTCCAAGGATGGATGCTATGATTCGGAATGGCTCGAAACGCACCAGTTTTTCGATCACTCCTCATATAAAGACTTAGTCTGACGACTCGTTGTACGAACAACTATGCTAAATCCAATGGTGTAGGGTATTTAATGATGTGTATCACTATTATAGTGTTTCTAGTTTTTAGTTAGATTATTATATATATATAAGGAAAATTTATAAAAGGGCTTCAATATCGTTGAGAAGTACTTTACTGATTGGAATGTAATCACAAACACAGAAAAATTGTGAAACCGATTTATGCTGAATAGAAACGTAAGAGCAACGTAAGAAAGAAGAAGAAAAAGAGACTGGAAAGCGTTTGGCATCAAATCGAACTTATCGAACAAGAACATAACAAATAAGCAAACAATTAAACACCTAGACATCTACTTTGTTTTATCCAACATGTTGTTGAGATGTTGTTCTAAATAAAGCAAGAAAGGCGTTTTCTGTGTATAAATCATTACTTTATGATAAATTTATTAAGTTCAGATTCAAAATGATGATGTATTGAAGACTAATCAGGCCTCACTATTGTTAGTGTTTACCAAGGCTTAAGTTATGTGTACAATAACAACAATAAGCAAAAAACAAAAATTGAATAAGTGCTCGTTGCCCTTTATGACTTTGCGCGTGGTGTCGATACCGAGATATTACGAAGAGAGAGTTGGTGCGAATTTTTCATAAAAGATTCAATTCGTCACTTACTTGGACGGTTATAACGAAGGCTTTAACGCCGGTGACGTTGTAACGCAACTGAAGGCCAAATTTCGAAATGTAAAACGCACCGCCAGTGCCGTGATCGACCGAAGTGCTAGATTTAATCTCAAATATAGCAAACATAACGACGCTTCAGAGGCGCGAGATATTTGCTAACATATTTCAAGCTCGATCTCATGGATGGTCCAGGAACCGGTCATGAAGCTAGGTTTCAAATGATGTTCGATCGACCGACTGCGCTCGGCGTGAGAGTCGAGATGAAGTCACTTTTTAAGGCGACGCACTAGCGAGCATTCTCCCATTTCGTCTCGTCACGTTTCGAATTTTAATTGTGATGTCGTTTACGACGTATCGACAAACAATTGCTATCACATAGATATAAAATTTCATTACTCTTCTGTTATGTCATCAAAACTATTACAGAACTTTATAAATACCAATCTTCTCAGCAGATCGTTGTTTACCCTCGTAGGGAAGCGCTTGTATTCAATGCTTATTTTAAAGCTAATAGCTGTGTTGCTCTCGCAGAAACTATATCCTTTTCACTTTGATAGTCATTTTAAGACGATCCTTATCTCTGATCTAATTCTTCGCTAGGTATTAAAGTTATCCGAATAAAAGTTTCGCATCGAATTCTTCTTTTCAGAAAATGAATGCCTGGAAGAGATCGGAATTTGCAGTTACCAGCAACCGTTACTTCTAATGTATGTAGTGTTTATAGGGAGAACATGTTCCCTAAAGTAAAGTAAAGCTAATTAAACCTACACTTTCGACCAGAAACTCTTCTTAATATTAAATCGTTATCAACGCTTTCTCATACCGATGTCATAGAGTAAACATTTAACTTTGTAGATATGTTCGCGCAATCATGACTCATATTTGATGATTAATGTGCCGATGGAAAACTTGACTTCTTCTTCGTATAAATGTTTTACAAAGGGCCAGTCGAATTTTGATCGAAGGTTTAAATAATGATTTTACCAAAAAAAATTTAAAAAAAAAATTCAAAAAAAAATTAAAAAGGATTTGTCAGCAGCTGTAACTTTACCCAAAATTGCGTTTGGCAATTGAAGAAAAAAGAAAAGAAAAAAGCAAAATAAAAGCAACTGTAGCAGCAACCTGTAAGACGACTTTAATTTATATATATATAAAACTTGCATATGTATGTGTAAATAATTACGTCGCATTAGCAACTACAACAACAGCATCGACATGTACCATTAAGAAGAAAAACATTTTTGCTTAAGCTTGCATAATAAACGAACGAACAAATGAATGAACGTAAAAACACTTTAATCGACCGAAATACAAGCAGACAGCAGATAGCTAGAGAGACAAAGTGTTCTTCAGGCATTTTTACATGTTTATTGACTGGCTTTTAAATAACAACAAGTTTGAGTTCGTAAGCGTTTTTATTGTAAATAATTTCAATTTCAACGTTTATTGCGTATGGTGTGACGCTTTTCGCTTACTTCATAGCATTTTTATTTATATCGGTTTTTTTCCTTTTTTTTTTACCAAGAATAAGAAAAAAAGCAGAAAAATGAATCTAAACCAAAATCCAAAACCTATGTGTATGTATGCATAGGCTTATGCCCGAATTTTTATTACCTAACATTCATGAAGTCTTGATTTTATTCTCTAAATTAAACGGGGCACTTATTTTAATTACCTCTAACTTCCGTGGAAAAATTCCGATATTACCCGTGATTAAGATATATTTGCGATGACTCGAATCTCTATAATTTACAACAGATGACTGTAATTACTTAAGAACGCTAAGCGAAAGCAGTAAAATGACTAAAACAATTTCATTTAATGTTATTCCGGCGAGTTACGATACTAGTGGCGGGTGATTGATTCCTATTATTATTCGTAATTAAAACATTTTCATTGCCAAGTAATCAGTATGTTCCTTTTTAAGCAAAAGAGAGCAAGCAAGAGAGTGGGCAATGAATCAATTAATCTCAGTTTCTCAACCATTATAATAGGTTAGGAATACGACCAAGTGCGACCTTACGGGAATTGCATTTAGTTGATAATGAAAAGTAGAAATGAAAAATGTCGCACCTCTTACAAGTTAAAGTCTCGTTCGATCGTCTATCCTGCACAACCTTAAAGTCGCCGTCATCTATGAAGTGAGTTTTCGTAAGCGGGAGTATTACGTGAAAAATGATACTCGCGAAGTTTTCCAGTTCGAATGCTTGTGAATGTCGTAGCGATTCTAAAAGACGAAAGGACGGAGAAGGAACACGCTGATCGAAACACTACTAGCTAACATATTTGATGTATGTATCTGCACAATATGCGCATGGAGCACGGTACCTGATGCCGTGTTAGTTAGTTGCAATGGGACTTTTGTCAAGAACTTATTGCAAGTGAATGTTCTCAACGGCCGCCATACCCTAGCCGACGCCTTCATGTCTCATTCTATTTATGCCTGTTGTTGTTGCGCTAATAACGCTTCTTGAAAATATGTACATATATATATAATTGGGATCAGAATTGATTTAGGATCGGTCGATTGACTTTTCTTTAAAAGCCTGGAATTTCTAAATTTATCGCTCTAACCTCGTTGCAAGGATTTCTTGCAAACTACAAAATGTTTGCAAAAATTTTGCTTACGCAACAAATTTCATTTTCCAGAAGTTGACTGTTGTCACTACTAAGTACAGAAAGTACATCTTAGAGTCCCAAGACTCACCTATCTATAATAGTACGAGGTGTGTGGGCAAGAAAAAAAAAAAATATAGGCTTTTCAAATTTCATGGACTACGTGCATTCTATTTTCCATTTTCGATTTTCGATTTTCGATTTTTTTTTTTTTGATATGTTGGTACACATATACCCAACATGTCTTGACATTTTGTATTTCTAGTTTTTTTTTAACAGATATAAAGGTTAGGTGTATTCTGTTGCGCTTGGTGCTTGACAAGGTCAGAAGACGTTAATGACGATCCCGTACCTGCATGCCCCAGCGCGTCAATTACCGATGAAAACGTTGAAGCAGCGAAGAAACTTGTTAGGGAGAATTGTCGAATCACTATTAAAGAAGTTAATGACGATGTCGGCATATCGGTTGACTCATGCTAAGCAATTTTTTCGAATGTTTTGGCCGTGAAACATGTGGCAGCGGAGTTTGTTCCGAAATTTGCAAATTTTGATCAAAAGAATCGCAATTCTGTTGTCGAAAGCAACACCGACACTAGTATATTATATCTAAGAGGAATTGCTTTAAAGGGGACCAAATAGATGTTGATGAATAAATAGGTATTTTCCGAGAAAACTAAAAAGTCACCTTTTTTCTCATTACATCTCGTATGTGCTGTCAGTATAAGTACATCGGTGTAATAAATGAAATGCCGAAGGAATTTTCGACATGTTTTACGAGAAATTTACCTTCATCTCTATTAATGTATGTCTGGAATTCAAGAACTTCGTAGTGTGGAGTCGAAAACAGTACCGATTATTAAAGATAGAATTTCGAAGTCAAAGGCCTCTATAGTGACACTGAGAAATCCTTCAAATTTGGTCTCAGCGTTGTTTTATGCAAACTCTCCTCTTGAAATCACTTTAAAATTGCGCATCGATCATAGCTGCTGCACGCGTTTGAAGCGAAGCAAGGTTTGGGGCTCTGTTCTGTCAAGAGTTGAACGCGTCGGAGATCAGTTAAATTAGGTTAAATTCTACCTATGTAACTTTTATTTTACTTATACTTCTATCAGTTGTTGTTGTTTTGGTTTTTTTCCTTCTTTTTTTCGTTTTTATTTCCCTTTTTTATTTTCTGTTACGCAAAGCTCTTGTGGCTGCTCAAGCTGGTCAAGCAGATTTTACTTGCATTTCGATCCAATTGGCCTTTTCGTTTCTTAGCGGAGTTGAAACTTTATTTAGCCTATTTGTGAAGTGTTTCTTGCAGAATTTCACTAAATGTCCAACGCAGTGGACTCTAATTGGTTTTCCACGGTCTACATGATCGGCATACTCGGCTATATTTAACGTTTCTATAATCATACTTAGGGAGAATATTACTAAATGACTCCATAAGATAAATGCGAATATTATGACGAACTTATCATAACTGCCACAAAAGCTGTGTGATCGTAAACTAGTAAAACTACATCACACCTGGAACTTGAAAAAAGAAAAAGAAAAAGAAGACGAAGACAAAGAAAACAAAACGAAACAATGATCACAACATCAAGAATAGCAGAAACAACGAATGCTTATGAATCAACACAAGAAAATGCAATAAAATATTGTATAAAACCAAGTGCAACAGTGACGAAATATAAAGGAATAATAATGAAAACGTCTCATGGATGTGTGTGTGTGTGTGTGTGTGTGTGTGTGTGGCAACACATGCGAAAGATATGCGAAAACGGAGCTTGAGAAAGCATATTTAAAAGGAAAAATGAAATAGCAGAGACCGGATGAACTATATAAAGGGTGGCGGCACTTACGCGCTCTGCGTACGTAATCCGTGTTCGGGTCAAACGAGCTGACAAACTTAACGAAATATACTCTTAAGGTGCATGCATATACACGCTGTTTAAATTTGTGTCTTTAAAAATTCAATTATTCTTTTTGCCATTTTTCTATAATCGAAACCTGATAATGATGAAACCGCTCCTCAATTATCTCGAAACCCTTTGTTTTTCTTTTCATGTAACAAGTTTACTTAGTTACGATTAACAAAGATTTCATGCATACCGTGAATAAGTTCTGTAACCCTACATGTATGTACTCATGCGCTTTCTGATCTTACCTTCCCTCTCTCTCTCTCTCTCTCTCTCTCGCGCGCTCTCTCTCTTTCTCTCTCTGTCTCTCTCTTTCTTTCCTTTACCCTCTTCTGCCTTCTTTTTGTTTTTTTTCGTCTGCACTTCTTCTTCTTCTTACTGCACTTTGAGTCTTTTTCATTGGTAAGGTATTCACAACCCGTAGATGCGACTTTTGTGTTTTACTTAATCATTATTCTGCACATTTTAGTTCTATTTTATACGCTTGGTTTATGGCTCTTGTCTTCTTCGTGCACACATAGCTATTTATACGTTTGCTATTCTATGTGTCGTTCTGCATGTGCTTGTTGCTGCTGTTGTTGTTGTTGTTGTTGTTGCTGTTGCTGTTGCTGTTACTGTTGCTGTTGTTCTTGTTGTTTGTGCTGGTGTGGATTTCTTAAGGTTAAGGACCCTTACGTACAAGTTGTTGTCGTTTAACGCTTACACTCAAGCATGTTGATATTTGCAACTTTTATGCGATTTCTTTTTTCTTTTATTTATTCATTTATTTACTTTTTTCCTTATATAGAAATTGCTTTTTATTTGACAGGGCCGCGATTTTGGTCATGACTTTTATATGCATTATTTAGTGGGGTAGGCTTTCAGAGACTTGTTACTTACATTTTCATTTACAGATACTTGAAAGGGTTTACATACGTAAGCACGTTCGTGTTAAGAGGTTTGTTTAAAGCTTTTGACATTAAAGATAATTTGCTTACATATCATAAAATGAAATACGCCATAAGAGTTCAAGTTCAATCTTTAAGCATCAATGCTGTGATGCTTAAAGATGTGCACTGATTGGAAAAGTGCAAGAACAAAAACGTAGAAACGAATCTTTAATAATTTTTATGAAAAAATTTTCATGAAAAAAAAAAAATAAATGAGTAAAAAAATTAAATTTATTTATATTATTTAGGGAAACCGAGCACAAATCAATCTATCGGAACAACCTAACCATGACATTACCAGGGCGATTATTTCCACTGATATTCTAAATTAAAGCGCCTGAACATCCGATCAATATCTGATAGAAAGGCAAAGTGTAAGTGTAACTGCGCCAGATGTTGTTGGCAACTGCTTTTCGGTTCCGTTCGAGAGCAAAGTAGGAGAGAACACTCGTTGCCTTTATTTGCGCTATATGCTGAAGCTATTCCTGCAATTTTGCTCTCTATATATATACGTTTGTATATGTGAGAGTATAGAACTCGTTCGAGCCTCTTAGCAAAGTTCCGAGAGATCCCGTTTGCAATTCGCATTTTTCAACCATTCGCAAGCGCTAAGAGTGCGATACAGTTTCGTGTTTACATTTTAGAAAACTATTCAACGACACTCGTGGTTTGTTCGGTTCATAGATTAAAAAAGCCAAGTATCTATGGGATATCTACACTGCCAGATCCAAACCAACTTAGTTTGGTCGAGAAATGTTGAAAATTGAAAATTTTTTTCCTCGAACTTAACCTATTTTGTGTGTACAAAATACTAGGACAGACATCAGACAGACGGATGGACTTAAGTCAATTCAAAATATGATTCCCAATCGCGGTCGGTGAGTGTTTCATCTTGCATATATCCTCGCAAACTCGTTGTATTTGTACCATAATTAGTAGTAGTAGTGCGGAGCGCAACGTGAAAATTGATTAAAAATTTTCTTTTGCGATTATTTCAGTGCTTTTTTTGTTTTTTCTTTTTCGCAGTCAATTTTTTGAACTTAACCAAGTCGATCTGGAAAATATTTTGGAATACGCAGTTTATGGGATTTTTTTTATGGCAAAAAAGAATGACACCGTTTGACCTATGGATGAACGCGTAAATGTTTGTGGATAAATTGATCTAGAATCTCACACACACAACCGATCACCTCACTATATACAGCAAAAGATATTCGTCGAAAAACAAAACGGTTGCATTTCTGTTTTATTATGAACGGGATCCGTAATCCGCATGCGGAAAGTCTTCAAAGTGAATGAAATCAATTGAGCTAATTATGATAGCGACGTGTGTTCGCCCCATATATTCAAAATGAAAGTAAATGAAATATCACGACATTGATCCTCGCCTTTTGCATAAATCGCTTTTCCTATCTTCGCGAACAATTTTTTATTTAAATTGTTGTTGTTGTGTTCCGCTGTCTTATGAATTGATAAATTGTTATAAATAAAAGTGTTTCAAGTTGTAAGCGAGTTTCATTGGATCCGTTTTTGTGTATCGTATGATTCACGGGCGCGTGACTCATGCATTTTTTATTTTGTGTTTTGTTCAAATTTCACACGGAAACTAATAATTTGACCGATACTCGTAAATAATGCTTCTAATGCCTATACGACTACGACAACAGAAATAAATAGAAAGAAAAAAAAAAAGCAAAAATGAAATATAAATATTTTACCATTAATTCTAAAAACAATAGATCGATTAGTTGTATACGGTTATTACTAAATATGCAAACGAGCAAACGAGCAAACGAGCAAACGATTTAACTCGAATTACATTGAAATGCGATGACAATAGTGAAAATAAATATTCGCTAAATGATTCACGCTTGATGCAACTGAATGCCATGCCGCATACATGGCCGCAAACACACGAACAAGCGGTACATGCATTAACACATACACGTGTGTACACAGTTAAATACACACACAGTCGCTGGTGGTAAGTCACAAGAGAGTGCAACGAAGAAAACTTAAAAATCAGCAAAAAATTTTAACAAAAGTTTACCATAACTTTTACATCAACAGCGCCGTAAGAAGAAGAAGCAAATAGGCGGGCGAGAAAAGAAACTGAAGGTGAAAATGTTAACGCATACAAATATATATATATATATATATATATAAACATATATATGTATATATATATATGTATGTATATATAAATACATGTATATATATATGTATATAAATATATATATATATATATATATATAGATGCGAATGCATGTGCATGTAAGAAAAGTGCATTTGTTACTTATAAGCTTTGGAGTACACGTTGGCCGGAATGAATTGTAAAATCGGTTGAAGGATACGCCTACACTACTACGTAAAGTGGGAACACCTTTGTTTTTCAAAAGGAATAAAAAAGTAAATTTTTACCCACTACTCATAAGCTACAAGAAATGAATCTACAAAAATTTGAATGTATATTCTATGGGCAATGCTGTACCGCCTGTGCACGGAAATGGAAAACAGCGGCCACGTCTACGCAAATTTTATGTAGCTTGTGAAAATTTCATTTTTTTTTTTCAAAACATTTGTAATGCACAGACGCAAGCTTCGAAAACCCCATAGAGTATATAAATCATTGGCCAATATTCCAAATTCCATCGTTCCATCTGTTCACCTGTCCATCCTTCTGTCTGCGTAAGTGTGTAGTATCTATGGTAAACATTCAAACTTGCACAAGAATTTGAAAATGAAGGCGATGCGGCCACAACGCCCACACATCTATATCACAAAAAGTGCGAACACCTTTGCTCGCGTTGTTTTTTGCTGGTTACTCATAAATTTCGACTTTTAGTTTGATATTAGAAAAAATCAGCCGCGCCCATTTAATATTATAGAGTATGATAATCTAGTGCGTTTTAGTTTTTCCGGGATCATGGCGATGAGTACAAAAGATTCGGTCACGACCGAACATACTTTTGTTAGTTGTTTTTTAATTGTTTTTAAACTGCTATCGTTTTTTTGGCAAATCTTATAATTCCTTCGACCTTCAAATTTTATTTAGTTTATAGGTGGAAATGTTCGGTAAAGTGATTTTCAAAGATACCTTCCGAAGTCAACTTTACAGTGTTAACGAAGTTTTGCAGAGAGTGGGGCAAAGTCTGGAGTGTACGTTTCATGCGTCAAAGCTTCCCACCTAAGTTCTTTAAATTTTTGCATATCTTTCCAGATGTTTGCGGTCTAGTGTCGTCCTAATGGAAAATCATAGACTTTCGATTGAAATATGCTGACCGATTATTTGCTTGAATCGCTTGCTACACTCGCTCGATCTTAGAGATTAGAATTAATCGTTTTGTCTAGAGTCTAGAAGGGGCGCGTGAAAAACATTTGTATGTTGCGATATTGCATATATTCGTAAACATCGGCTGGTTTTTTCACTTTTTCGTAAAAAGTAGTAAAATTGCAAAATAGCGGACTTTTTAAGTAAAATTCACTCACTTGCACTCGTATGAAGATTTTCGCGCGATTAAACGAACAACAAAACTATTTTCATGAAAATTACGCAATGCGAGATTATGTCTCCAACGTATGGCTATATGATGCAATCTGATTAGTTTTGCATTATATGTGAAACCAAACACCATCTAGTGTGAAAAACTCTCAACATATTTTTTCTTTAAATAAATATTTAGTAGCTTAAGGTACTTATGAGTATTCAAATTTGTACGTTTTACAGTTAGCTTAAGAAAGCAACCAACGTTAGTTAGGTAGCTTTCGTAAACCAATACGACAAAGAAAAAATGTCTAAACTCAAATGTTTTTACGCTTATTGACGTGAATGCCCTTATTGCGCTTAATGTTCGCAGCAGTAAAAGAACAGAAGTCGTTAACCTTTTTAGTTGAATTTAAATGAGTTTATTTTTTTATTGTTGTTTTAATTTTTTTTTAACAAATTTAATTAGTTGGCAAATTTTCTTTTTCTTATTTTCATTTAAAACTTTATCTAGTCTAGTTTTTTTTTTTTTTGGTATTCTTGAGGAGAGAATATACCAAAGTTGGTATTGTTTTTGTAGCCAAGATATTCTAAAGTAAGTGTATTTTCTTTACGTGAACGTGTAAGATTTAAAGTCGAGCATCTCTGGCTGGCTTTTGATGATCATCGCATCGTGCATTGCCTGCTCTATAGTCGGCTGACAAAACAGCTGCAAGTTTGAAGTTATTGCGGCTTCTAGAATAGAAAAGAACTAAAGCTATGGCGAAACTTTTTCATGCAAACCGGTAATGGATTATACATAGGGCGTAGGAATATACATCAGGGCTTTCAGGGCGGTTCGTTTCCGGAAATTTGTTAGTTTAACTGGAGTTCCGTATATGCCTTTTAATATGTCTGTCTATTGTAGCGCACATACTAATTATTTCGCTAATTAACGCAATGGGAAAAGGTTTAAAATACTTGCTCACGAGTAGAACAAGAAGCTAACGTGCAGCACCGTATAAGTATAGGTTTTTGATTTGGTCACTTTCTCTTTCATTGTTGTCTTCATTGGTCGTCAATCACCTACTCCCAGAGTGTTACGTGATTGGTCAGAGTGAGTTAATAACGGTCTTAATGCTTTGTAATTTTATACCTGGCTGCCGCCGAATAACTAAGAGCACAGACCTGTTTTACGTGCACTGGGTAAGAAGAACCAGCAGAAGCAATCAGAATTGAATGTTGCGCATCTATACAGCATATGTGTACAAATAAATTCTTCTTCTTCTTCCTGGGGGTTTTTCCAATATGGCGGACGATAAAAGAAATATTTTATTGAAAGTGCTGTCCATCGTTCGAGCTTTACATACTTTTCACATTTCTCTCAATCGAACAAAACAATTCGGTAAATCAATTTTTAACTTCTCTGTCCTTGTCCACCTGCTATGCAGTCTCTGCTTTCTCTTCTATATTCGTCTTGAATAAGTTTTTTGATAGCTATTACGTCAGCATCAATAGTCACAAACGTTTTTGTTAAAGGTGGGCTGGTGTCCGTTAGCGGATTGAAAATGATATATAAATCGGTTATAATTGTGGCCTTTTTTCTTTAACTATTGTAATCACTTTTTTTGGGGGGCATCGTTGATGACTATGATGGAACTCATATCTAACCGATTAACATTACGGTTCCCCGTATCTAAATTTAAGTTAAGTTTAATGCAATTCTTTTGTTCAGTGTATTATTAATATACGTTTGAACGATTAAATATTTTTGTTGAATTTGTTTCGCATTTCTTAAAGTAATTTTTTATTCCAACTGGCATTTTATTTACCTGAACTATGCCTATCGGGGAAAATCATTAAATATTGTGAAATATAAATTTTAGATTTGCGTTATTTCGCTTATTTGCTTAGTGTTACAATAATATATGTGTAAGTAATATTGGGATTAGTAACGAAGATCAGAGAACCACAAAATATTTGATGAAACTTCTTCGTCATTCAGCAGCAAGCATTGCTGAACATGCATTTGCGACGCGATTAAATAAGGAAAAGTTAATTCTTTCAAATCATACGGTGCGTATTAACAACAACAACACGAAGGAACAAATTTGTCAAATTTCAGTTTGCTAAGTTGCAGTTCACTCAACGATCGTGACAGTTTCTACAACAGAAGATGGACAGATGGGGCAGACAGAAACTCAGACATGGAATAGCAAATACAGTTTGCTTGCATTTCAATGGCTTGGCCCTAAAAATGGGTTTTTCGGCTTTCGAGTTCTTTTTGCATAATAAATATGCTTATGTTTCTGCCGATAAGAAGTTTATTGAAATTTCACATCTCTTTAGAAATTATTTTCCGATTTTCGAATTCGGCGTCTAACTTATATCTGTCTTGTTACATAGCCATCCTCTTCGTCGGTGGTAAATGAAATCGTATATGCGCACATTACATATTCATTTATTCACTGAAAGACAACGCCGTTCAGTTGATCAGTTGTCGCATCTATAAGAGAATGTAAATTGAAGATCTTAGACGAAAGGTATGCAAAGTTTGGCTCAAGTTATATCCATTTTTGTTTGCTAGTCTTTTTAATTGCTTTCGTTGACGATTTCACCTACTGACCGTTTAAAGTGTTGTGCTTGCCTTTCTTACGGTGTTAGTGTTAATTTAGTTTCTTCTTTTATTGTTATTATAATTTTTTTTCTTAAAATTTCTTCTCACACTGTTTTCTTTGTTGAAATGCGAAAATGATGACCAAAAATGCCAACTGCCGTTTTGCTTTGAATTTTAAAATTTGTCATCGACAGATGCGAACCTCAGCATAGTATTGCAGAACAAGTTTGCACACTTGTACGATTTTTTCTCATTCCATATTTTTAGGGCAAAGAGAAAAGAAAGAAAGATGCTTCCAATATCGATTCATTATATTATTCTTGCAAAAATTAGTTTTAAAGCCTTCACGTTTCATATTCGTGTAATGATAGTTAAGGATGTTTAGCATATACGTACAATTTTATGGATTCCTCTCACGTCAAACTATTTAAATTAAGTTCGCATAAACTTTCTTAACCTTTATGTTAAACCGAAGTGGTTTCAATTATTTCTACTATCGTGTCATTTGCAAAATAAATTTTGAGTGAAGCTCTCTATTCTAGCTCCCCCCTATTCCCGCGTCCTGGCCCCACGTCCCCGTCTCACACTCTCTCCCCGTCTTTCCCTTTTTTCCTTTGAAGCATTTGCGGTAAAATTCATGTTCGAAAATTAATTTACTCTCGTCATATCTTCGTTAAGGCGAACCAAACAGCATAAATTTGCTTGTAATTTACGTTCATATTGTTGGCTTACGTTCGTATTGTGCGCGGTGTTCAGAGAATTTTCTTTTAATTAAAACAATGAAAACTCCAACAAAGAACTTGAAACATTATTAAAGTAGCGAGTAGCAAAGGGATGTGAACTACGAAAGTTAGAACACCAGAAAGTGAAGAAGAAATTTGCAAAGTTTTTGTTTTAAATACTCACTAAAACGAAAGTACGAGGATGCAAGACGGACTATAAGTGTGAAAATTTCCTCATTTCCTTTATAAACGGATCTATTTAACTATTTCCTTGCCTTTTTCTAATCTTGACCTTCTTGGCATTGCTTGTATATCGGATATCCGTGAATTTTGCACATGATCTTAAGCCAAAGGCTGTAAATAGTTGGGCTTCAGTTCGCTAACTTCGCATTATCACTTCAATCAAGGCGATAATTCTTCGTCGGCTTATGAAAAAATTCCGCCAGTTTGTATTGAAGGCACTTTATGAAAAATGCCAGCATGTGCTGCAATGATTTATTCATTTCCGCTCTGGATATTCCGATGACAAGAACGCCGCGTTCCCTGATGGACGGCAAATTTGATCGCATCGCTTGAGAAGTAAATGTTGATTAAAAAGCAATGCCGAACAACTTGCGCAAAGCTAGATATAAAAAGCGACTTGATATTTGTAGATCAGGTGAACCTACGATGCAGAGAATTAATAGACTCTATCTGCGAGTCGCTGTTGAAACGGATGATGAAAAGTGGCTCACGCACGACAATGATATGCTAAAGAGATTATAGTCCAAGATAGGTGGAGTGCAAATTTTGAAATGACGCCACGCAAACTAATTCTCGTAACTGGCCATGCCATTGTTTTTACTCTGTACTCTGGACACTAACCAGTGCCTTTGACATATGACGTATAGGATTGAGCAATAGGAGGGATTTTGTCTTCATTCACGGCAATGTCGGGCCATATAATCTTTTAATGACTTGGAAAAAATTAAGAGAACGAGGAGAGGAGGAGGAGGAGGAGGAGGAGGAATGTTACAAAAGATGCCCGACGAATCCCAGAAGCTCTACAATGGAAGGTTTTAATCGAAATGGCTACCTTTTGGCTTAAAAAAGTTGCTTTAAAATATAAAAAAAATGTGTTTGAATTTTGTTGATCGAACGTCACTTTCTTTACTTAATATAAACCTGTGCAGAGCGCGCCCATTGGCTCAAAATTTTAAAAGCACTTGCAACGCAATTAATTATTTAGTGAATCTATAACGTTCCACGTGTCCATCTCTTCATTAGTTGCTCAAGTTATGCTTCAGAATTTGTGTGCTCATTACCGAAGGATGAGGACTAAATTCATTTCGTCAAAACGCTTGCGACGCCCAGAAGGAAGCATCAGAGACCCCCTAAAAAGCAAATGTAATCTTGATCGCCCTTAAATTCTAAATCGAGTTAAGCATGTCGGTCTGTATAACGGTTGCTCTAAACATTTCCCTGCCCGCCAAAACTAAGCTATCGATTTTAAATTTGGCAGAAACATTGTAAGTGCAACCTTGCACGCAGGTTGGTATTGAAAATTGGCTAAATCGGCCGAAGGAAACACCCACAGTACCACGTAAACCGAGAATACCTCATTACTCAAAAACTATAGTAAATAAATGCAGAAAAATTTGAATGCATATTCTATAGGCGACGGTGTAGCGTTTGCGTATAAAAATGGAAAAAATTGACCACGTGTACCCGGTACTATAGTGTATCAAAATTTAGTTATTTCAGCTTCAAAAATACCATAAAGTATACAGATTCTTGGCCAGTTGCAATCCTTAAATGCACTTAAACGTGTCCGCCTTTTCGTCTGTCCATCTGTCTGTTTGCGTAACTTTGTAATATTTGTGGTTAACATTCTCCCGTTAGCGAAAATGAAGATATCGCCTAAAAATTGGCAAAAGCATTTGGAATTGACCTAAACTTTTTAAAGGACACGCCTACAACGCCCACATGCCTTTACGAGAAAAACTTTTATTTTGAAAATAGAAGAAATCAACTGCGCCCAGTCCTTATTATACAGCGTAAGAATTTTGTTCTTTTACTTGTTTTGTTTTTTTTGGGATAAACGGTGATGGGTATAAAAGAGTCGGTCCCGACCGAATTTAATTTTCTTGCTTGTTTCTGTTACTAGGGTTGAGGCGTTAAGTTAGCTGATTGGTACGGAAACTGTAATCTTAATGCTTTAAGTTCTTTGCTTGGAGGTTGATCGCCCATCACTTTGGAAAACTAGAGATCCAAAAATTCAGAAAACTTAAAAGACGTCCACTTTTTTTTAAAATTTTTAATCTTTAATAGACCTGAGGCCTTTTACATTATAACGTTGTTTGTCCTCTTGCGACTTTACGTTTTTATTCAACGCCTTTCGAGATTAAGTTCGTGCCGCTGAATTGTGGCTTTTAGAACACTATGCGTTTTATTTGCAATTCATGGGAAATCTCATCCATTTGGCCTTGACCTTTCAAATATTACGATTCAACTCTCTTCTTCAACTCCTAATCTTTTCGACAATCGCCAGCTGCTGCGGGCAGATACAACATGATCTGCTCCTTTGCTAGAAAAACGACTAGTTTTCATGAAAACTCAAATCATCAAATACGGAAGATTTTCTGCTTTTAACGCTAACTAGAGACTGGATTCTCATTTCTCTCTCAGGTTTAACCAAAAAGTCAATTTTTTGAAGCGCGAGTCGTACTAATCTTTTTTTTTTTTCATTTGCAAATTACATCATAATAAATATATTTAGTTAATCAATACAAGTCATTGATTATTTAGGAGTTGTTGGTCAATTATAGAGTGCTACTAGGGTCAGCGGAGCATTTTCTTTCCTTAAAATTTTTGCGAACCACAAAGAATTACATTCTTTATTCGACGTCTTTTTTAACAGTTGGTTCAAACATGTCGACGTGAACTCAATCGTAGTGCGTTTAAATTCGTAAGAAATGCTGGTAAGCGGTAAGAAGGTAGTGCGCAATGGTTTTGAATAATGTGGTACAAAAGAAATTTGCTGTGGTATCTCACTTTGCCAGGTATCATGTATGGTTGGATCTTAAATGACGAACTAAAAGCATCTGACGTGGTGCACACACACACCCACTTACGAATACTGGTTACAATTAATTCAATTATATAAGATAGGCTTATACATACATGCATAAATACATACATACATATACATACATACGTACATTCGTATATGTTTGTATGTAATGCAAATTTATTTATAGCTAAATAAATGCAACGCTTTCTTGTTTAACATGACAGTCACTTAATCATATAAAACACACCAAGAATTCTGTCCGTATGTACTTTTTACACCCACCACCGAAGGATGGGGATATATTCATTTTGTCATAATGTTTGCCGTACCCAAGAGGAAGCGTCAAAGGCGCTAGAGAAAGAATATGTATTCTTGATCAGCGTAAAGTCATGTCCGTCCATCTCTGTGCCTGTGCGCTTGCGTGGTGGGCATTGTTGACACTTTCCTGACAAAAAACTTAATAGAAACATCGGTAGTGTTTGCAGGCATGTTGGTATTCAAAATGGCCCAAATTGGTCAGGGCACACGCCCGTAGTAAAGCGGCAGTTATTCGCAACTCCGTTTCTCAAAGCAAAAATTTATGGGTTTTCGCTCATTACAGATAGAAGGATGAAATTTTTCTACATTTGCTTTATGAAAAACTTTACTAGTTATATGCAAAATAGGAAAAAATCGACCAGCTTTATGCTCGCTCTAATCATAAGGTAAACAGGACAGACTGCTTAAAATTGTTTCGTATATTCTCCAAATGAAGATATATTATCTGCCTAGAATAGCGTTCACTCTAAAATAAACATGCTGGGCGACGCAACGACGTCTTTGCTTAACAATACCTTTTAGTGAGCTAAAGGGTGCAAGAACAAAACATAAAAGCATGAGGCGCCAAAAATTGAAATGGTGATGGGTATGCGAGATTCAGCCCCAACCGAATATAATTTTCTTACTTGTTATTAAATTCAGAAGTGCAGGGGCATATAGGAAATAGTCAACAAGCGAACTTTGAGGGGGTAAATAGAAGGAAAGAATATCAGGAAGAGGGAGGGATGGTGAGTATCAGAGTGAAGAAAGTAAAGCGAGTAAGGCATAGTAGCTAAGTGATATTGTGAAAAGTAATGGAGTGCTTTGGTTTTTCTTCTTTTTTTTGTTTTCTTAGTGTTAGTGTGCGTGTGGGACAAGGGAATTTTTAATTATTTTTCGCTAAGGGAAGTAATCTCTGAACGTAACGCTGGCCTGAAATCCATCATTAGTTCGGACTCTCTTCCCAAATGGATTTTTGATGGATTTCATCCAAGTCCAAGCTTGCTATACAAAAGAAACATTTTAGTTGGAATCTATTTGCTTTCATATATAAATTGTTGCACAAATATAAACAAAGGATGGATAGATGGATGAATGGATGGGCGTGTGGTCGAAGGGACCAAAAATCGATAGGTGTAGGATGGACCTGTGGGAAGATGAGAAACTGGCAAATGTAGAAATAAACTAACGGATAGATCGGAGGATTTTTATTTAACGCTCGAACATTACGTTCGCATATATTTCCAATATTTAGGGTTGGAGTTCTTCCCTTCTTCCTGTCACTTAACGTTGCTAAACCTTACGTAACCTATAACAAAAAACAACTAACACAGCAAATCAGTAAGGGAGTAAGAAAAAGTAAAAACAAATTGAATGCAATTCATTTGTGTAGTGTTGTAGGTCTCTTTGTCGGTTATATTGACAGCGTACATAGACAGACACTTTTGTTGAATGGTTGAGTTTCTAATTGTCAGTAATTGAAATGAACTTATTGGCCTTTTTGTCAAACTAATGAGAAATGGAGAATCGATTAACTTACTATACGTAAGAGTCAGTGCTGTATTTATAATCGAAAGGAAATGAAGACGAAATATCAATTTGTACAGACAGACAGTCTCTTTAATTGCAATGAGTAGAGTTGTTTAAGGTGGAAAACTCTTTGTTCATTTAATAAATAATAAATGACGTGAACTTTCTTCAAAGTACTTCAACAATTTTTGTTGTTTTTTTTTTCTTTTTTTTTGATGGTAAAAAGATGTAAATTTTGTTTATATTGAAAATTTCAAAGAAAACCTTTAATTATATAATTAAATTATAGAATTAATAACTGATACAGGTGGAGATTAATTCGACTGCTACCATCTACTAATACATATCAGAAACATGTGTGTCCGTCTTCTCCGTAGTTGTCTGTAGGCTTAATTGTCTGCGTGTTAACCCGTTCGGCGATCTAAATATTTTTCCTACGGCCAGGAAATTTCTTTATGCTTTCGTTCGTATGCTTCTTTACTCGGACGTTTGTTCGCCTCTAATCACCCCGTCTCCGCTTTCCGTCGCCATCTATCTAATTCGGTTTCCGTTTACTCATCTAAAAGTTCAAGACGTAAGTGTCGATATGTCTATATCTATAGGGGGTACCTGCTTAACCCTTAACGTTAGGTTGTGTACTATTCGGGACACGAACTATGGCGGACACAGTTTGTGCAGTACTTGTTGTCGACATAACAAAGCATTGGAATTCACTTTTCCGCCGTTTAACGCTTGCTTCTTCTTATTGTTAATCAAAATTTTCCTCTCCTCTTTTCAGATACCAAAACAGTTGGAATTTTCTAAATGGTTGTCATATATACACGTTCACCGGTCAATTAGAGCTTTTTGCAAAAAATTTTTACAATTCAATCTATTGAGCTCGAAACTCTTTGTCCTCTTCACGCCGCGCTGTGAAAACCAATTTTTTTTTCATTTTTCCTTAACCGGCTTTCAATTGGTTTCTCTGTTAAAATAGAAACAAAAAGAAAAACAAAAAAAATTCATAAATTTCGTGCATGAGCTCTCGGAGAAACATAACGACGACAACAACAACTGCTGCTACTGGTCTAATATGGAGCATACGAAAATCGTTGTACAAGCGTAGTAAGAAGAAAATGAAAACAATTTCATGATATTACAAATGGTCAGAATCGGTGATACTAAATTTTGTAAAAATGCCTTCAACACCGTACGATTTGGTGCAGGACGATCAAGATTTGCGAGTGCCATTGCATGCTGAACAGGCCTTCTTTCATGGCATTACGTTTCAAGCCAAGGTAAGCAATATTTTTATTAGAAATTTTTTATACAAATTTACAATAAAAATTTCGATATGAAATCATTTCTCGTAATGAAGTCTGATAAGGTTTGCAAAAATTTACTTTTAAAATTTACTTTTTTTTTTACGATCATTTTTTTCTTAATCGTTATTGCTATTAGCAATGAGAAATCATTAGACTCTAAAAGCTAAAAGCAAAACTTGCATTGTAATCATTTTCGTTTTAATTCTTTATATTAATGGTTTGCAAAATGGTTTTGATCACTTTTTCACTTGAAAAAGGCACTTGTTGTGGAAAATTGATAAAATATATATGTTACTCAATATAGTTTCCATCATTTTCGATACCACTTTACAATATGTTTGGCAACATTGCGATATCATGTCGAAAGAATTTATATTAGTTTGGCAGCGATCCACTTACCGATCCATGTTCGCACTTCTTCAACTTTGCGGACCCACGTGCCAGCTAAGCCATGCTATATCGATCTGAATAAATGGCAGTCAAAAGGCACCTTGTCCAGTGAGTACGCTGGGTGTAACAGATCTTCCTGGACAACTCTTGCGACAACTGGTTCAGGCAAGTCGTGTCGCCATTTTTAAACCATTGACCGTCGACAAAACCGACAATTGAGATATGCTCGAGCAGTATCAACGTAACCTAGTGTGAACGTGTTTGGTAAGCTTGGGCAGCAGATTTCTTCACATCAACAACAAACGTAATGAATTTGGAGGAAGAAGAAATTCGAGCGCTCCACGATTAGTGTTGGCGTGCGCTGAATCAATCAAAAATATGAAATGGAAAATTGTTATTTTACGTAGAGGACGGCCAAGACACCATCGAATTCAACTAATATGCACCACTGGTATTTCCCATTTCTTTGTCATTTTCATTTGTAGAAGTCGCTGATCAAAACTTTTGCAAACACCTAATAATGTGATAAGTACTTGTCTTCTTTTTTCCATTAATTTACAATATTTGTGTAGCTAACGAGGGTTAAAGGAAAACACTTTGATACCTAAATTTGATTACGTAAATGATCTAAATGAATTGGTTAGTAAGAAATAGTCCTCTCAGCTCGGAAGCTGTCAACTTTTTGTCACTTTTTTTTTTTACTATATTTTTTCGTAGCTTGCTAGATATTTAGATTTTAAGTGATCAGTGCTATGGTAAACGTTGGTTAATACTCAAATATAAAAACCGATTCGAAACACAATTCGAGGAATTTGCCATTAAGAACTTCTCGCATCGTCTTTGCGATAAACGATTCGCTAGCGTCATCAAAAATATCTTACGTTTTGAACTTGTTCCATATAAAGCTGACTGGCAAGGCATGGTTATGACCGGAAATGTAAACTAAACACACAATTTTCGCGTGTAGATCGGAATAAGGAGCCGTAAAGTCTTGCACAGCGCACCTCGTCATACAAATGCTGAATTTATCAACATAAAGGCTGATGGACTTCCATAGAAGATTGTGAGGCCTCTAAACAGATTTAATTTTTTTTTGTTTTTTCCTTGAAAGCTTAATATTTCCACAATGAGCATTGGAGTACCGGAAAGCCGTATTGATCGATCTACAATTTTTTAACGTTCTTGTGACAAAGTTAGAATGCGATAAAATTAATTGAAAGACATGCCACCTTATAGCTCCGAAATGAACGAAAGAGAGATATGGGAACGCCCACGGCCAGCGCTTCCATAAACACCACAACAACAGTTGCAATGACATAACAAGATTGGATTTGGATTGATGTATACAAAATCGTAATCCTGTCATCAAATAGATAAAATGCCATCTCGATGTGAATAGCACTCTTTACTAGCCGCGGTTTGTATTCCTCGATTAAGGACGAGATCGGATATAGAGAGAAGATGTGTTTGAAATTTTGTTCATTAAGATTGAGTTGAATGATTCCCTTTTGAAAGCATCGCTCGTTTATATGCCAGTGAATTCCTCAATTCCGCTAGGAAGATATTTTCAATTGTAATCAATTTCTCATCAGATCTATAACTGTGCATGAAATAACCTCAAAATATATAATTGCGAGTTGGTAACTCACATGTTCATTATTAAATGTACTCAGATTGGACTCTAAAATGCATTGCAGACGCGACTCAAAACTTTCTATATGGAGTTGATGATAAAGCTTTAGAAAATGTATTATATAAAACAAATATTTACGGTAAGCGCCATTAACATTTGGGCAAGCTTTAATGACAAAAGAAGAAGAAGAAGAAAAAACGATTTTTATTCTTTTCTTGGTTTTTCATTTGTCAAATAGATTTTTTTCGGTACAAATCTAACAAAAACGCAACCTTAACCAGTCATGTAAACATGCATGTGACACATGCAACCGCAAAGACCTTAAAAGTTTTGAAAAAGTGAAGAGACTATAAATTGTTTGGGAAATTGTTAGCGTAACGTGAATGTATGCAAATCCAATAGAATGAAACCTTGACCATAAACCAGACCTTTATCATAAATTTTGGAAAAGTAAACAATGAAAATAGCACAGTATTTAAAAAAGATATGCATGTGTGCGTTTATCAAATTGAAGATGATGGCAGAAACCAATGTTTATACCAAAAAGAAAACAAAAACAAAATAAATAAATTCTTTCCTTGTTCTTGCACCGTATATCTTGCCCGAAAAAAAAAACTACTGCAGATACAGCGTCACATACTTAAGTTTCACTACTGCACTTGAATTACTATACAATTCTGTGCATGTGACATGAATTATGTTGTTCTCCTTCTTCTTCTGCGTACACTCGCTCAATAGGCGGTTAAGGTCCGTCCGTATGTACGCATATGTATGTCTGTATATTTTATCCTTAAATAACAACAACAACAACAACAATGACAATAAAATTAAAACAACGTTTTTCCTATTTTTCAAAAAGCCTGCGCCTTTAGAATCTTACAGGTGTTGTTGGATTATTTTCAACAAATATTTCTTGATTTTTTGATTTGTCACTTAAAGGCATTACTGAAATTTACATACATATAATTTTCATATTTTCGAAAATGTTTCCATAGACACTCTAATGCTTGCAGTTTCACTGTAGGCATAAAAGATTAATGCGTCCAAGTATATAAAGAATATACATAAGCAACCTTTTCTTTCAGTTAGTTATTTTTTTTTTTATTGTTTTTCAGATAATGTTATGGCATTTTACATGAATAAAGAGTCTTACTATCTAATGAGGAGGAAGTGAATTCTTCAAGAGAACGTTAGCGAATTGTTTCAATTTTTTTATAAAAATTTACTATTCAGGTGCATGGATTTTAAAAATGGTCATGGAAGACGATGACGTTCTTCGCAAGAGCATTTTTAGTCTGCACTATCAAACTTTGCTGCGTGCCTTCTTGTCCATAGGTCCTTATCCGCAAATATTTGCCCAATAGTGGGTAGTGGATATCTAAGGAAAAGTTTTATCGTATACAGTCTGTTCCCATTTGTCGTCTGGATGAGTCCTGTTTTGCTTTACACGTTAAGGAAGAGAACGAGCGAAGAGAGGAGATTTTCTTTTACTAAAGCGCATCGACTTTTAAATCGTGATCTTTTGCACGCTATATAAAACCAAGAGCTACTTAACGATCAAATCAAGTTGGCATGATGAAATAAGGCAGTGTGATTAACACTTTTAGATACTTTTTATACCCATCACCGAAGAATGAGGGGTATATTCTTTTTGTTAAAACGTTTGCGACGCCCAGAAGGAAGCAACAAAGATCCCCCAATGTATATATATTCCTAATCAGCATCGAATTCTAATTCGATTTAAGCATGTCCGCCTGTCCGTCTATCTGATATAAATATTCTGCTGGCCGCAACAATGAAGCTATCGACTTCAAATGTGGCAGAAACATTGGAAGTTCTTGCACACAGATTGGGATTGGAAATGTGCTAAATTGACCACGCCTACTCAGTGTTATAGCGTATCAAAATTTAATTATTGTTTCAATACCTTAATAATAGGCAGAGACACTCTCAAAAAACCCATTAAGTACGCAAATTCTTGGCCAGTTACAACCCTTGTAGCTAAACCTTTCCGCCCTTTCGTCTGTCCGTCTGGCTGTTTGCGTAACTTTGTAGTATTTGTGGTTAACATTCTCTCGTTAGCGAAAATGAAGACATCGCCTAAAACTTTGGCATTTGGAATTTGGAATTGACCTAAACTTTTCAAAGGACACGCCTACAACGCCCACATGCCTTTACGACAAAAACTTTTATTTTGAAAATCAGAAGAAGAAATTAGGTGCGTCCACTCCATATTATAGAGCATGAGAATTTTGTTCTTTTACTTGTTTTGTCTTTTTTTGGGGTAAACGGTGATTTGTATAAAAGGTTCAGTCCCGACCGAATTTAATTTTCTTAATTGTTATACAATAAAATAGAGAAGTCCGTTAAATACTAATATTATGAATTCAAGTTAAGGATGTTACAGCCATTTGCGATCTCAACCGTTGAAGTCGGCAGATTTCAATGACGTCGTCCTGCATAATATGACTATTCTTCTTGAGGAATTGAATTGTTATTGAAACGATATACTGCTACTCGTACTTGGTCCGATTGATTAAGACGGCCTCCTTTGGCTACTGGCCAAGCTCCCTTTATACACCTTTTGCAGATAGTATGATGTGAATGTGGGATACAAAAATATCTCCGCAGATTTAGTATTAATTAATTTTTATCTTGTCACTCCCATACCGGGAGGGAGGGCGCTGTATAAAGTCGTGAACAACACTACCAGTTACTTTTTCTTGTTCTGCATTTTCTAATAATTTTCTTTTCGCTTAAAGAAAATTTCACATCTTAAATTATTTACGATTTAAGCTTAATATGAGTTTTGCATGTTGGTAATTTATCCATATTTTCGCAAATACACATACGAAAACAATAAAACGTTTTATATTTCACACCATGGAGTAGTAGTTCTGAGTTTTTTTTGTTTTTTTTTGTTTTTTTTATTTCGCTTTTTCTCTTATGACCTCAACATATAACATATGAAGCAAAGTTGGTTGCTTTCATTGTATTTAAGTAACGATGGCCTTACCGGGCGGTAGATTTGGGCCAGGGATGACGATGAGGGAATGACGTGAAACAAGGCACAAGAAATGCAAATGCATACAAATGCTATGTGGTTGATGATGTCTGTTTGCTTCGATGGATGGTTCGGTGAGTGAGTGAGCTAGCGAGCTAACGAACGAGTGTATGTAGATTGTGTTATTATTATTTTCAACCATTATCATACACGCATACACACACCCATAATATGTGTATATATATATGTGTATATATACATGCATGCATTTTTCTGTGTCAAAACTCTCTTGAATTGGATCTGTGCTGGCCAAGTTCATGGGTATTATTTGCATACATGAAACTTGTTGAGTTTTTAGTTTTAACGTAATTGCAAACTCATGCCATCGAGTAGCAGCAATCAGAACGACACAATATAATGCAACAATGGCAATAAAACTGATTTAGGGAGCCAATAAGAAAGGCACTGAACTAAACGGAGAAAGAGACAATAACGAGCGGGGAAGAAACAGAAGGTAGAAGGCAAAGGTAGGGGCGCGTGCAAATTGTTATGGCAGACATCTGATGGCAATTGTGTTCATATACAACCACGTGATGATAAAGTTGATACTGTAACAGCTTTTGTTGGTAGGTAGGTAAGTGGGTGTATAGATAGGTCGTTCTTTAAACAACACATCCACACCCCAGCATATATAGTTTTTATACAAAAGCAAACAAAAGTATATTCGGTTGGAGCCGAATCTCGCAAACCCTCCACCATTAAAATTTTTAGCACTCCATGCATTTATTTATATACACGGGTTATAAAGAAGCGAATGGGATAAAATGGATCGCCCATCTTTTAGTTCCCTACAAGGTATTGTTAAGACAAATTTAATCCACCACACTGTAGCGTTTATCATAGTTAATGTAGAATTAACATTAGCAGTCAGCTTGTGGCATTCTATTCTCCAAATGTCTTTATTTGATACCCGTATTGTTTTGTAAAGGAAAAATTAATCACTTATGTCGCTGCGTCCACGGTATTAATTTGGAACTGACACACTTAGCTTGTCACATCCTATCCCCATGTTTTTTTATTTCCTATTCATACCTATCGCATGAGAATTTCACGCTGATCAAGAATACATATTCTTCGCAGACTCCCTGGAGTTTCCTTTTGGGTGTTGCAAATATTATGACAAAATGAGTGTACCCCCATCTTCTGGTGATGGGTATGAAAAAAAAAAACAGAACAATAATATAAATCACTAAAATTTAATCTATTCTTTCTTTCTATTGTATATTTTGTTCCTCTATTTAAATGTTTTTCGTGTGTTGTTTTCATTATATCCACCACCAAATGGCGGTATACTCATTTTGTCATAATGTCTGCAACCTAAACCTAAAAGGAAGCTTCAGAGACCCTATAAAGTATAAATATTTTTGATTAGCCACGTCTGTCCGTCTCTGTGTCTGTGCGCCTGTATGCCTGCGTGTCTATGTGGTGAGTATTGATGACACTCTCCTGGTCGCAAAAAGAGAAAGATATCAACATGAAATTTGATAGAAACGTTGGCAGTGTTTGCACGCAGGTTGGTATTGAAAATGGGCCAAATTGAACGGAGCACACACCCGTCGTAAAGCGGATTTTGAATGCAACTTTGTTTCTCGACAACAACTATTTATGGGTTTCTGCTCGTACTTTACTTACGGCCCTGCCCACAAAAAGTGATTAAATTTTCTTTTTTTTTTTTACTTTTTTTTAGTCTCATATTTAGTAATCATAAAGTAAACAAGAGACAGAATGTTTAAAGGTATTTTATACATTCCGCAAATGAAGATATATTATCTGCCTACAATTGCGCTAATTCTAAATTAAATATGGTGAACACTACGACGTACATTTTTCTTAACAATACCTTTAGCCTAAAAGGGAGCTAAAAGATGGACGATCAGTTTGATCCGATTTCATTTTTTTTTTAGGCATAAATAAAAGCATAGGACAATGGAGATTTTAACGGTGATAGATAGTGCGAGATTCGGCGCCAGCCGAACATAACTTTCTTACTTGTTTTCATATCACATTGTTATGCTCAACTGCTTGCTTTCAATGGTTAGATTATTTGTTGTAATCATACTTCACGTTAATATTCGTATGTTGTAAAATACAATGCGTTCGTTTCTTTCAGTAGCATTTCTCAATGCTACTGTTGCCCGTTTCCCGTTTCCCGTTCCCCACGTAGCTAACAAGTGTGTACCACTGATCATAGACTTTGCGAACAAATGAGCGAATGAATGACTGAGTAAGTGACTGAATGAATAGCAATTGTAAACAATTAAAGTCACATTGCCTGAATTTTGCATGCAACTGAAATCTGTTGTTGCAACAGTTTCACTAGGATTTCAAAAGATATTTTTACCTGACATGATTTCATGCATGCATGCATGCATGCATGTACATTTATGCGAATGTGTCAACGTTTTTATCTTTCTTTTATTCTTTCACACAGTCAGTCGGTTCGTCAGTCGGTCGGTCGGTCGTTCGGTCGGTTTACAATCGTCACTGTGCTACCCTTTGCGTATCTTCTTTGTCATACTTTTTTATGTATAATACTCGCTTTGAAGTGTTCTTCTATTTTCGGTTTCTTTTTTCCAGTTTAAAACTTTCTAACAATTGTTTTGTGTCAGCTATTGTCCTCCGTAATTGCTGCACTGTAAGGTAATTCCACAAAATAAAAAAAAAAATCATATTTAGTTCATTAGTTCATTACCCCCCACCCCCACGGCATATATTTTTCAATGGGTCTTGGAATTCAAGCAAACTTATTCCAAACATTTATACAAATTTCATTGATAGTAAAAACTTGCTTTTCAATACATAATATTTTTTAAGATATAGACAAACCGTTGGTTTTACAGTAGGGCCGGCCCCTTTTCCCTAATGCTATATTATTATTGGAAGTGGTTGTGTTAATGATTTTGCTTCTGTAGCGTACGCGCTTACGTGGATATTTGTGTGAGTGTGATGATGATAATACTAGGCAAAGATAATAATCGTAGTGAATGCTTATTTCGATTCCATATATATAATGATATAATGAATGATTGTATGTGACAAAGATAATGTTCAAGATGTTACGAGCAGTAATTTCAACCGTGTACAGCGAAGTGCTCAAATGTGTTCATGGTTGACGACACAGTGTCCACCGCTTTCGATGTTCCTGAGCGTCGTCGTAAAGTGCGCTGCTTTGTGTTCTTTTATAGGAATTTTCTCCAGCGAGCTAAAAGCGATGTGCTCACCAATGAAGTCCTCAAGACTACACGATTTTCTTACCGTTCCTACGCGCTTATCTTGGAGGCGTCCGCATATCCTGCAAGATGTTACCGCAATTCGTGATCCTTTAAACGCGTCGCTCGCGTCGTTCATTTGAATAACTTACTTGCAGTGATCTTTCCCACTATTTTAGATGTTGCCGCCCTCGACTAAAAGACTATTCACTTCTCCCATTTTCCTCTAGCTATAGTCATTCCTTACATCAGCCATTCCCACTTTTTCTGAATAATTGGCCAAAATCCCTTTAAATGGTGAGTACAAATTAGTTCGGTTCGTTTTCTAAGAGAGAGTGTAAATAGAGAATAAAAGCGTGACTTCCTCATGTGAAGGTACTGTCTGTAAGCTACACGCAACTGTATAAATTATCATAATAGAGCGTTCGCAATGTAGTTTCTTTAAGCTTTGAGTAGGTGTCGCTTTGTGCAGAAAAAAAAACCCGATTTGCGAAAATTTTACTTTTCTTGATTAATTCGAAGGATAGTGCTGATGAACAGTTCAGCTACGACAACCGGATTCCAAGTAACTATGATGCAAAGTACGCGATCCCAGAACATCAACGATGAAGCTAAATGGTGGCATCATTTGTGGGCGTCAAATCGGCGTCTTGTATTATAAAAATTCCAATCAAATGAAGCCATCAATGTGGAACGCTACCAACAATAGTTAATACGAGTTAGGACGAAGACCGGGTGCAATATGTGCAAAAGTCATGAAATCGTGAACTTTCAATATGAAGAAATTCGACGCCATACACCACACCTCCCCCAAAAAATACTTACAGTTCTAATCTGGAATGTTTCGCCATCGTCGCTGGTACCAAGAGGCGTTACATGTTTAGATTAGCGCACTAGTCGTTTCGCCGCACGGTGCTTCGACGATATTCAGCCTCAAAAGACGAGATCTTTCTTTTCAAGGTGCAATTCGAAAATTGCCTGAAAGATGGGAGAAAGTATTAACCAGAAATGAACGATACCTTCACTAATGTGTTCCTTCGGTTTTGTTTCTGAAATAAAGACATTTTCCATCGCGAACAACGGACCGAACTAATTAATACATTCAATAAATATGTGATAAACCTCTATATGCCTGTGTGTCGATGTGTACAAATATGACCTTTGTTTGAATTAACGAAACGAAAGCTTTTGTAATCTAGAGTTTAGTTTTGAAATAATCGCACTGATCACTGAAAATTATTTCATTTATAAGGCATGTGGTGAAGATTATATTTACCATGAGGCTTAGATACGTACGTATTCGACATTATCTTTATAAGGCTTCAAATTGATTGCCTTTTAAGAATGCATTTGACGGCGCTCTTCCGCGACTCATAAACACTTATTAGCTGAGAGAATAATAATAATACAAAATAATACAAAATAAAAAAAAGAAAAGAACGAAAGATGCATGAGGATGTATTTTTAAACACAAGTGCATAACTTTGTAGATGAGCATCCACTGAAACATTTATAACAAATACATTACGGATGTTGTGGATACTTTGTCAACACAATACAAATGTAAATTTAAATTTCCGTTGCATTTATGAGTGAACAGCAAACTATCAAATGAATGAATGAATGAATGAATGAATGTATGTCTGAACAAATGCATCAGTAAGCGAGTGAGAGTTGAAGTGAGTGAGAGAGCGAGTAAGAAAGCGAATGAGAAACTGCCTAAGTGGATGGGGGTGGAAACGTGCACCATAAACAGTGCAGAAGGCAAGATATGCGCATAAATTTAACCGTAAACGCTTTGCTTTACTTTACGTATATACAGCAAAGTTATATTTTCGTGTGTGTATATGCGATGCGGTGCTTTTTAAAAAACGTATATTGTGTAGTTTTACATTTAACACACCGCGTGACAACGTTCACAAAAACAATAAAAAAAATCAAATAAATTATTATCAAGTAAACGAACGAAACAGACAGACAGACAGAGCAAGCATGTAAGCAAAATTTAGCAAACCGTTACATGTGCACAGTGATGCTTACGCATGCCTGTGCGTGTTTGTGCAAAAGTGCTATTCTTCTGCTTTGTCTTCTTCTTCTTCTTCTTTTTTAAGTGTAATTCTCTCGCATTCGTATCTATCCAGCATTGACGTTTACGCTGTGCTTTGCGTAGAGTTTTATTTTGAATTTTTTTTTTTTTTTGTTTTTTTTTTTATTTTCTTTTTAAGCCATTAAGCGATCTATACATTAATATGCTACAACAGTTGCACAAAGTATTGTATAATTGCACTTTATAACAATGTTTTATGGGGATAATGTGTGCATATAAAACTTTATATCCAGTAAAGCGCAGGCAAGCGTCCTTCTCTATAATATATTCCTATTTCTCCTTCTTTGTCTCTTTCTATCTATCTATCTACCTCTCTGTTTGTCTTTTCGTTTTTTCTCTTTTTGTTGCATAAGAAAGTCTTTTATTTATGCATTACAATTGTATGCGTGCTTCTGTCTTTTCTCCATTTGGATTTTCTTTTCGACTATTATTTTTCTGTTTACTGCCAGGCTCAGATAAATTACGAATCCGCAAGTTCACCACACGTACAATTATTATTAATGTTGATTTTAATATCAAAACATTTGTTTCTTTTTTTTTTGTTTTTTTTTTTTTTTTTTTTTTTGCGTTAAATTTGATACATGTGCTGTAGTGCATATGGTGGCGGTAGCTTTTAAAATGCATTCCTTTGCAGTTCNTTTTTTTTTTTTTTTTTTTTTTTTTTTTTTTTTTTTGCGTTAAATTTGATACATGTGCTGTAGTGCATATGGTGGCGGTAGCTTTTAAAATGCATTCCTTTGCAGTTCACTTGATCGAGTGAGGCGCTTTTTAAATGAAGTCTCCTTAAAATATTTCCTTAAGCGAAACGATAAGGAAGAAAGAATTGCAAAAATGTCTTTGTGAAATACTGCGTTTTTTTATTTTTCTTTGAAAAAGTGTTTCCTTCGACTATTGTGCACTCTATTTTACGCGAATGGCGAAAAAACGTCATTATTTTAATTCGATCTCCGAATTTCATTTGTTAGGTTAGCTCCCAATTAACTTCGTTTTAGCGGAGAGTTAAAACACTAAAACCTCTTATTATTCAATGTTATATAAGCAATCAATGCATTATTCAGAAAGCGTTCGGAACAATTTGCTTAAGCGACTCTGTCCGTGTTCACGCACACTCATTTTTATTTCTTTTCGATCATTTCTTGTTCGTCCGTTCTGTTTCACGTGCATTTCTTTTTCACGTATTTCTCGCTCGTCTAAAACCACTTTTTGCCCGATCCCTCTAACTGTTTCAATTCCAATTAGTCTCTGGCCCGTGCTTTATCGGTCCGAACATTCCTCGTGTTGACTTTGAATATAGTTTCCGCCTTTTTCCACTTCCCCAAAACGCACCTATCGCCACCGAATTCCGTTCATCGTATCGTTCGTTCAAGTCTAGCTTTCAAGTCCATATTTCTCCTCCTTTCTTTCATATCTCTTATCTCTCTGTATATGTCTCCATTTGTATCTTTCTCTGTATCTGTCTTTTGTCTATCAGTCCCCCTTTGGTTTCTTATGTACCTTTCTGCGTCCCTTCGTTTTGGTTTCTGTTTTCAAACAACGCGATCGCAACTCTGCGAATATAAATCACTCGCATTTTCGCTGAATCATTCATCACAGATGAATTTCTGAACTGAGCGTAATGGGTCTTTGTACATATTTTGATTATATTTTAAAAAGTATTCAAGTGCAATAAGGCCAAGCGCATTAATCAATATGTAGCGTATGCAAGGACATTGATAAATAGAAAATTTGACCCGTTAGGTAGAAACTGCTACAATATTCGGATTCGGTTTCGGATTTGGATTCGCATTTTTCAATTGGTTGCATGTATTATACATTAAAGTTTTTTCCGTCGACCATTTCAGTCATTTCAGTATTTGTTCCAGATTTTTTTACAACTTTTTAAAGAGTGGCTTTGGGAAATTTTTTGATTATATGCAACATATTACAAGAGATAACAAGAACACCAAGTGTTCGTAGTTGTTGTCAAGAGAGTCGCTAAGATGAAGAAATTGTTTTTGTAAGTCAAAATTTTTACTTTGAATTACTTAGAACGTTCAAGTACCGCACATTTTTGCGCTTAATGAACAAATCCATTATCCATTGCAATCTTCGTTGCAGCAACTCCGCCCCTCTGGCGCTTTCTCTATTAATTTGAAGCCATTGAGACCTCTGACATGTGAGCTTGTTCGCTTCGGTGTGCGACTCCTGCTCAATATTTGCACATTTTCAAATTAAAATGCATTTGTAGACGTCGATATGGGTAAATGAATGTGTGGCAATTAATGGAGAAATGTGTTATTTCAAATCGAACACTTTCCTCAATTAAATGTTGTGTGAGTCATGATGAAACGCTTGAAATGAAACTGGTTGACCAGGTGTGCAATGAACTGCTAACGTGTACTAAATCTACGATATGTACGTTTATTATTGGTAAAGGTTTATGCCCAAACTGGGAAGATCAGCAAACTCTTTAACAACAACAGCAATAATAATGAGTCAGAAAATGCAATGACGACGCTATGAATGCCGAATAGTCAAAAAGGAAAAATCCATCCATTGAAAATTAGGGGCGCGCGCGTATAATATTTTCCTCGTTTTTTCTTCTCGCTCTCCTCGATTGCGGTAAATAGAAATGTACTAATAACTAAAGTATGTTTTATTGATATAAGCTTTTCGAATAAAAACAACACACACCAACAACACCAACAACAGCACCACTAGCCAATAATAAATTTTTATGAAATTGTTACCAAAATGTCCATAACATACATATATGCGTAAAGCGCAAGTGTGCCTATAAGCAGCTGTTGGCAAATATGGTTCCAGGTTATGGAAGTTTTACGCTTTCCTAAGCACTTGCATCCACGCTTGGTTGCGCCTTATTTGTGCTAATAATGCTAAAATATGATTTTTAGTTAAACGCTGTATTTATCCATCGATACGGGCGAGGTGTACGTACATGCGCGCTTCTATGCTTGTTGTGAATTTTTATTAAACATTTCCTGTTGTTAATGGAGTTTCTGGGTGATCAGAGGAAAATGTGCATTATGCACTCTATCTGATCGACATTACTTGAGTAGCTTATGTCCAGCTTTGCCAGCATATGGTTTTCCTTTTATTATTAATAATATTTTTTCTTCTTTCTTTTTCTTTTAAATTTAATTTAGGGTAACGCTAAGCACACAGCTGCCATTGCAGTCAGTCGACAATGGTAATGCAATATACTACGTATATGTACGTCGATGAGTGTTGTTTATATTATGCTAATAACAATGACCCGTAACGTTTGCGACCCCTTTCAGGGAACGACAAAAAAATGTATATGTTTAGACAACGGACGGACAAACCTGAAAGAAAAACTACTTTATTTTTTTACAATTTACGAAAAAGCAATAGAAAAGCACAAGTTGAAGATTAAGTTGTCTTGTATTGAAAGTGACGCTGGCATTGGAATGTTCCGTTATCTTCTTGACCCCGAAAACATGCTCGAAAGGATTTAAGTTTTGGATACTAGAAGAAAGGAATTTGATTAGATTAACTGCAAATTGCATTTAAAAGAGACGTTGCATGACAATCGAACCTTGTCCGAACAACTGCTTCGACATGTTGACATTGTTATGTTGTTTGTGCTCAAAATCTACTTAACTTCGGATTTATTGCCATAAGCACTTCTAGTTCTACAAATCGCGTATTTTTCCATAATCGACCGATTTTAAAGATAATAAATAATTTGGTTGCTTTCTTTTCGATTATTCTATTATTCGATTTCTTTATTATTGTTGTTCCACTATTTTATGAGTCTATGAAGTTGTTATGAATACTAAAGCGCTTTTGGGCCGAGTACTTTTGATTAGCAACTTAAAATATGACAGGATGTGATGATCCTATATATAGACAAAATAAATGATGGTCCGCTGATTACTAAACAAGGCTTATGCCGAAATGCAAGCGGGCTCGTTTATCTTCTACTTTAAAGACTTCTCTTAAAGAGTTCTCTTGGCAGTGTATCCGTCTTTTATTTTTGGTGCCTGGTTTTGGTTGAGTATGCGTATACGAAAGAGCTATCATTAGCGTTTTGGTATAAGAATCATAGAACTTATTTTTTATTTTATTATATTCAATATTAACTTGTTTTCCTTGGAGTTTCTATTAATGCCTTATCCTACAGACAGGATATTTTGGAATTAATGAAGAAGAAGTATTTTTGATGCCTATTTTAAAGTACATTTGAATTAGTAGAATAAGAAGAAATTTTATTTAGCTGAAAATTTATTTCATTTATTTCAATTTAGTTGATTTTGAAATTTCTGCGATCTCTGGGCGAAAAGCTGAACCAAGTGATTTTTACGGGCCTCTTACGAAAGATAGAAAACAAAGTCACGCGTACTCGTACCAGCCAAGGTGCGGGCTATACAGAACTTCCCAACTGTAATCTGCCCTTGTGGCGACAGAAGATGACATATCTGCTATTGATCAGTTCCGGATGCTTCACTTTAACGACTGATTTCGATGAAATATTTTATTGTAAAAAAAATTTACCGAAGTTTTACAAAAGCTTGACTCATTTTCGAAACGCGAATACTTTCGTCTGATTTAACACATAAATGTCTTAATGCTTTTTTTTTGCTTCAATAACTGATTAATTTTCATCTTTTATGCGGGCAGTATGGCTTGTTAGGGATGCCATGAACTTTTTCTTTGAACTAATACATAAATTAGCTGCCAAGCTGTCCATATAAAGACAGGCATACTCTAACTTCTTTAAAAGTTTCTTTAGCCAAAGAAATTGCTGCTATTGCTGCCGAGAGCTTAGTAGACGCTGTCCAAAATAACTGCAAGTATGAAGAAGTGAAGGAATTAAAATTTTAGAATTTTGAGTAAATCTCGTTAGTTGCACTAGTAATGTATTCGTTGCAAGCCATCAATATCACAGGCGATTATTTTAAGTCTTAGAGCCTCGAATTACTACTCATAACTATTTTGCAATTAATTACGAACTCATTCATTAAAGTTAATTTTGTAAAGTCTCTCTCGTTTCAAGTCAAATATAATCAAAGTTTCGTTGTTCGAGCACGAATTGCTTAAAAGACTGATTCTTGAAAGTTTGATTAATTGTTTTCAATAATGTATTTTAAACGTTTAACAAGTGAGAAAGTTATATTCGGCGAGGGTCGAATCTCGCATACCCACTACTATGTTTTTTGCATTCTACTCTCCAAGTCCTCTTCAAGTTTTTTGATACCCATATCGTTGGTATTATTATGAAAAAAGTAATCGCGGTTCATTTCAAATTTGAACCATTTTTAGGCCGATAATATGTCTTCATCTGAGGAGTGTACAAAATACATTTAAACGTTTTGTCGTGTGTGCTTTATGACAAATAAGCATTAAACCTCAAAAAAGTGAAAAAACTTAAATTTCATTATTCGTAACTTTTTGTGGGCATGGCCGATTTTGTCCAATTTTAGATTTAAAGGGTCAAGGGTCTCGTGAAGCAAACGTGGAAAATTGTAGCCATTCTTTCAACGTTTATAATTTCCGAGTACCGAGTACCGAGCAAAAATCCAAATATTTTTATTAAAAAAAAACTGAGTTGCGTTCAGTTTACGCTCCAGTGCGCGCTTGTGCTCTGACCAATTTGACCCATTTTCAATACTAACCTGCGTGCAGACACTTCCCATATTTCTACCAAATTTGAAGTCGATATCTTAATTTTTGCGTCCAGGAGAGCGCCAAAAACACACACCACACAGAAGGACAGACATGGCTAAATCAACTCAAAATTTCACGGCGATCTAAAATATATATATGCATATTTTATAGGACCTCTGAAGCTTCGCTTTGGGTGCTACATACATTACCGCAAAAAACAAAATGTGTATATCCCGATCTTACAGTGATGGGTATAAAAATGACAAAGAAAACTTTACTCGAAAGCTTTTATTGTCGCTCTTCTCTATATATTTAGCTGCCTGAGGTATTGCAAAATACAATTTATCTTAATATTGTTTTATTTTGTGTTCTTTTTTGTGAATATGTGTTTTTAAGTTTTCTCAATCAATTACCACAAACTAAAGCAAAATGTTGACTTTATCTTTAAAAGGTTGCGTTATTATTCGTATTCTATACACTTAGTAACTTAAATTGCTTTTCATTTATTGTTGCTGAGTATATTCAGAATGCCTGCAATACCAGGATAATTGTGACTTCATTTTTTGGCAAAGTCTTAGTTCATTTGTATGGGATTAATTTCGTTTCCCTTTCTCCTTCCCTCTATCTTCACTCCGCACATGTATGCATTGCTTCATACATACACATAAATGCATATGGATTCAGATTTTTTCTTTCTATAATATGGATACAAATTGATTTGATTTCTAAATGTAGTAAATAAATATACTTTACGTCAATTCGATATACGCACAGTACCGAATAAAACTATTACAAAGTTTTGCCGGGAACGTTCTAAACTAGCTTAAGACTACATTTTCCAATTACAGAATATTCCAAATATATTCATATAAATCATCATCATATCACTCAGGAGATGTACCCTATTCATGTAACACGTTGACGGTCAGAAAGAAGAGAGGGACGAAAAAGAAATAGGGAGGTGGTGCCCGTAGCCTAGTAGATTGGTAATTGCCAAGCCTTTATATAATTGACAAACATGTTTTTCCTGGCCCACCGAACCCTACCTTGATTGATAACATTGTTATCTGTATTGGGATATAAATTTTCTATTCAGTGCACCTAAGAATGAATATACCCCCTTCCCCCGTCCCCCGTCCCCCTTCTCTGTCGAGGTTGATGAAGAAAAATAACAAAAAGTGACTTTTTCAATCGCACTTAACTCCTTTTTAATGATAAAAAGATGTTCATCTTAGTAGGGACGGATGAACGGACGGACGGACGTTAATTAAAAATATATAAACTTTGTCGGATTTACGAGGAAGAACTATTAGGGGTCTTGAAAGAGGACATGAATCTATGATATCCTTGTGGGAATAGTTAGTTGTGATTGTACACGATTTGATTCAGATCTCTATTTTGAATTGCTATATCAAATATTTCATTTTCATTCACTTCTGTTCGAAATCTAAATTTGGGATGAATAATTTCTCTTTCGTGTCAATTTGCATGCTTTTATAAACTTATGAATTTTGGCACACATGCATATATATGCATATATATGCATATATATATAATTATAAAAAACGAAGTGAAAAATATTGTGATGTTAAACTACTGCCACAACTCTCTCTATCTCTCTCTCTCCCGCTCTCGTTCAGCGCTAAGAAGCAAAAATTCTTAATTGTTCCCCTTTAACAACGAAAAAGAAAAATTGTCTTGGTTTTGCGGTGAAGTGTAATGGTACGCATACGCTCTTAGCATTGTGCAGCGGTAGTTGAATGTTTTCTTTTGTTTTCATTGATTTTCTTTTGTTCGTATGGTTTTGATTATTATTATTTTCTTCATTTTTTTTTTTTTTTTTGTTTTTGCGATTTTTTTATAGCACCTTTGGCACTCAATTATTTTCTATACCTTTAGAGTACCAATAGCGGTATACATTTTTTTTATATAAAAAAAAAAAAAAAAAAAAAACAAAAAAAGAAAAGAAAAGAAAATCTCTCTTTCTATTTTATTATTTGAAATTCCAGTTGATGAAATAATAAATTACGAAAAAAATAATAATAGAAGAGATGTTTTTTTGTTTTTTTTCCTTTTTTTCTTTGTTATTTATGGGTGTTTTTGTGTATGATTATATTGTACTCATTAGTTTCTGCAAACTATGCAACAAAATTAACGTAATCACCTTTTGATTATAGGCACATATGCACATATATACACATACATATATATATATACCTAGGCATATGTATGATAAAGAGAGAAAAGATTTGCGGGTTTCTAGTAATGATTTTGATTTTCTTTTCTTTATTTTTCTTTATAGCGTACATCGTAATTATAACAAGTTTCACTAGAAATGATTAGAAAAAATTTTTAAATAATTTTCGTTAGAGAACTTTTACATACACGCAACAATTTCGAAGGATTCCAATCAAAAATTTTTTTGGAATTTACTCAAGCAAAGAGGAAAAATTGCAAAATTCTTGGCAATTATTTCAAAAAACCTATTGTGAGAAGTTAAAGCGAGAGGAACAGAGATGGAGACTGAGGGACTATAAAGGACAATGAGCTTGTGATACATAACTGAACTTGGTCGAAAGTAGAGGCTTCGTACATGTTATGTAAAAAAAAGAAACTTTTTTCAAAACCTTTTTTCCTGTTTTGGTTTTCGAAATATATGGTGTTAGTGACTTTCGACTCTTTATTGAAAAGTATTTGATCTTCTAAATACGGTTGGCTTCAATCAGGCAATGTGCAATAAAACACGCTTAAGTTTAAGGCTATGATCAACTCAATCCGTATTAAAAAAAATTCAGTTTTAACCTTAACTTCGATTAAACCCAAGTTTCGCGACATTTGCAGGACTGAGCACTGAATTCATTCGTGGTATTTAGAACTATTTCCGGATAGTTTTCGCTTGAATATTTTTCTACTTTCGTTGCGCAACGACGGTATATGTGCTACAAGTTTTTGCAGTCTTCTCAATCTTTCGTTGATAGATATGAGAAATGTAACATATGTTCGAAATGAATTTTGGAATAATATTGAAAGAAGACGTTGCTATACCGACAGCTCCTATTCATACCAAATTTTAGGCCCACATTTTTAATGTTTTTTTTTGGAAAAGTAATTTTAAGTAAATCACGTCGTTTCTCAAACGTACTTCGCCTAAGTTAGATTATTGAGCTAAATAATTTGTTTTAACACTAGAACTCCCACATCAGTCAAGTTGGTTTTTTTTTAATTTCGAGCTTCAAAAAAAAGAAAATGGATAAGAAACGTTTACAAGGCGTGTGTTGTTTCAAAGAGTTTCGTTGACTTTCGGTGAATTGACATGAAATATCCTTAAATATCTATAAACGATTTTTTACCATCTGCTAGTCTTTGGAATACCCATGACAGGTAAACTTATTTCTACCACGAGAGATCATTTTGATCCTCTTTTCCTTGTGGAATTTCCATCGTTGCATCGATGGTGTTTAGAAGTTGAAAATTTGGCAATCCTTGATCGGTTAGGCATGCAAGAGTGCAGACTGGATAGGATAGGACAGATCCGCAATACAGAAAAAGCTGCAAATACCCTGGAAAAATCAACAAATTCTCCCTATTTTCCAATGATTTTCGGTTCAAAAATTGTTGGGTTCGGTTTATTAATATGTCGACAGTTAACCGTTAAACCGGATACTTAGCGGTTATACTTTGTTTCATGTCAATATAATGCTTTTTGATACTATCACACTCTCTTCTCCTACGTCATATGAACGTTAATGAAACAATAGGATTTGCCAAAGTTTATTTGCAGTTGTTTGTTGCTTTTGTACTGTCGATTATGTATTTTACAAGTAGTAGTTATGCCCGATGAATATGTGCCACGAATGATTGCATTGCATTAGTTGTAATAATCTGCAACGGTTTACTATTTCCATCCAGTAACAGAATTTGGCATTTTTTGCATACGTAAGCATTGCTTTTTTGTCCTCTTCAGAGAGATGTTTTATATTTTTGGTCTTGGGAATCGATTTAATTTCTGTTGGTACTGTTTTCATTGGCATGTGCTTCATCCATTTAGAATAAGTTCGAAGTAAACCAGGATTAAAAGTTTAATCTCTAATCGTGGATGGGTTCGTAAACTGATCGAAAACGCTTTTGAACCGAACATGTTGATGGCTCTGACATATGCCTGAGGTAGAAATTTCGTGGAAATATCTCAACTCGAACCAGAGCTGTAGATGAGAATAAACAAGAAAGAAAATTAAATTCATCCTGGCCCGAATCTTTTATACCGATCACCGTTATCCTAAAAAAGACACAGGAAATAAAAAAACGAAATTCTCATGCTCTATGATAGGGAGAGGGTGCACCTGATTTCACCTATTTTCAAAATAAGAGCTTTTGTCGTATAGGCATGTGGGCGTAGTAGCCGCGTCCTATGAAAAGTTTAGGTCAATTCCAAATTCTTTTACGAATTTTCAGGCGATATCTTCAGTTTTGGTAACAGAAGAATGTTTACTACAAAGTTGCGCAGACAGACAGGTAGACAGACGAACAGGCGGATATGTTATGGTGCATTCCAAATTTGAAACTCGGCACGAATTTACATACTTTATAGGGTTTTTGAAGCTTGTTTCTGCGTGTTTCTTATAAAGGTATTGAAAGAATAATTAAAGTATCATACACTATAGTATGGGGTAGGCGTGGTCAATTTTTCCCATTTTTGTACACAAGCGCTACACCATCGTCCATAGAATGTGCATTCAAATTTTTCTGCACTTATTTGCTGTAGTTTATGAGTAATGCGCAACAAACTAATTTTTCTTCCATTCGTTTTGAAAAACAGAGGTGTACCCAGTTTACGTTGTGCTGGGGGCGTGTCCTTCGACCGATTTGGCCAATTTTCAATATCAACCTACGTGCGAGAATTTCCAATGTTTCTGCCAAATTTGAAGTCGATAGCTTTTCGATTTTTGCGGCCAGAAGAATGTTTACAACAGACATTACACAGACGGGCGGACGGACATGCTTAAATTGATTTAGAATATGCCGCTGAGTAAGCATATATATACTTTATGGTGTTCCTGATGCTTACTTCTGGGTGTTGCAAGCGTTTTGACAAAATGAATTCACCTCTCATCGTTCGGTAATGGGTATAAAAAAAATTGTCGCTAGTCTTTCGAGGTTGTGTGCCTTTCCTCTACACTATGGGCGAGCATTTTAGAACTTGTGATACTTGTATGTACATATATATTATACAAAGTGTCAGTAGTTCTAGTGTCAAACTTACGTCATAACTCTATTCTCCCTAAACATACTCGAGTTTTAATAATATCTCTGAAGCGTTTCTTTTAAACTCTTACAAATGTGATGAGGAACGAGTAGTATTTTGAGGGTGCGTGTTAATGAAAAGATTGAATGAAAAATTAAAAATATCATCTAATTCCGAAAACATAATAAAAGTGAATAAAATTTGAAAAGTTTACGTCATTGAATTAGCGAAAAATTTGTTAAACTTAACGGCAGCAGTAGCAGCGATTTTAACAGCATTTAGTAACACGGGGCAGTGTTGTTAAATAGTAGCGGTATGTTTGGCACAACGAAAACTGAAAATGAGAAAAAAAGTGAATAAAAAATCAATACCATCTTTAAACCGAATCTTAGTTACTCTCCACAGTCACGATGCTATCTAATTTATTATAAATCATTATATGTTACGCTAAGTTAGGCATGATGCCGGATAGCTTTTCTTTTAGTTTCGTTCAACGGAAAATAATATTGTATCCAACGTTTGTTCATGGGGTTCTGCACACCATTTTCGTGAAACTTTACATACTTATGGGTATAGCTTGTGCAACGAGTCTACCTAGCGTTGCAATCGTAATGACAATTTTAGTTGACTTGTTCGTTTGATGGTATCCCTTATAAAAATAGCTGAGAGATTTAAATTACATCGATTTACAACTGACTCTAGGGTACAAACTTCAACAACAGAAGTTGTAACAAACTAATTTATCTGTGACTATGTTAAGCAAAATTTCTTGTTTTTCTTTCTTCTTATTTCCTTTTCGTTACATGCTTTTCGCCAAGAGGGAGATTAACAAGTTTTTTTCAGTTTTTTCATGACATATCTTGGCTTTTATTTGTAAATCTTCAAATATTGAAGTTACGATTATATTCTTAAGAGTGAAACAGATTTGATGCAAAACTTTTTAAAGTAACTTATGCTGATTGTGTTTTGGATCTACATGTCAGAATTAGTTTAATATTCTGACATATTCTCAGAATAATCTACAAAATGTTAAGTTTTCCATTTGAACAATACACACACAAGGCGATGCATCGAACTACTGATAGCATGACCGCCAGTGTGATTATACCCATCACCGAAGCTTGAGGCGTATATTCAATTTGTTGTGCATCAGATGCCCCACAAAGTATATTTATTCTTGATCACGATCAAATTCTAAATCGATTTTACGGATGTCCGTCTGTCCGTCTGTGTTAAATCTGTGTATATATATATAAAGTGTAAAGACAATTCTTGGCTTTTGTGTCAATCATCGACAGTATGCGTATCGTCTGTTGAGTAGCAAGAGATGCATGAAATGAGTACATTTTTGCATTTTCCCTAAAGAATTGATTGGTAAACGATTGACGGTGCTTTAGGTTAGGAATTTCTCACAATATTTACTAAGGCATCTAAACTTACTGCTAACCTTACGAATGCATTTAAGTAAAGCTTAGGCGGATGTTCACTTTTTTGAGGATAAGCTATGTTAACAGCTTGGAAATATGCGCTAAGCGTGTCCGTAATTCTGCTTAAGCTACAGTTATTATCGTATGTGCGGTTTATTTTGTTTCATGTAATACTCTGTATGCGGGTGTGTTTGTGTGCGTAATTTACAAAATAATTTCTCTAAGTTTTATGCTTCGTATAGATCATCAATAATACGGTGTTTAATAGAGAAACAACATTGTTAGCCTCGTCTAATATTTATGATATGGTTTTAAATGTTTATTGCTGACGCACGACGGATGTATTTCGCGTCCGTCTGTCTGCAATGCAATGCACTGTTCATTGGAATTATTGTTATTTCTCAAATAATCCGCATATTTCAATTTTATCGCAATTATATTTTTTCTATGTTTATGCAATGATTGTAAACATTTATTGATTACTGATGTCTTCCATTTGCGTATTGGAAAAGGTTAAATACGTTAAAAATTTTAAATTAGAACTTCCATAATAATATTTTAGAAATTTTATTTTTTTTTTATTTATTTTTTATTTTTTATTTTTTTTTGATTAAATAAAGATTCCTTACGAATCGATTATTTATATAGATGGGATGCATCGCGAGCCAGGCCCCAGCCTGGGATAAAACTGTTGAGAATTTTAATCATAATTTCTAAGTTCGTTTTTGTGTTATTACTTTACCTTAATGCAATAAATACGAAGTGTTTCGGAATGACTGTCTGGACAGAGTAGCGCGGGCGATTTTTCATTAGTGTTACTTCCACTTTCACATACTTGTGGATGTTGAATTTGTAAATTGTTCCTTTGAAGATTAAATTTAAGAACATTTATGCCTCTTGTTCACATATCCCTACTATCAGATTTTGATTTATAATAGCAGGGGATATCTAATAAATTGAGATTTAATTATCTTTTTAATCGTCTTGGAAAATGTTATCCTTTAAATCTAACACTGCCGTTGTGGCAAGTCTTCGAACAGGTTGCTTGTATAATCGGCTGGACATATTCTTTCATAGTATCTTTCGTTTATACCTATCTCGCTTAAATAGTTCTGTGAACAGTAAGAAAAGAATTCTAGACCTAGTGTTCTCTAACGGTGATAAGGTAACTATCCAGCGTTCTATCCCCCTCGTAAATCATTAGAGCAAATATTATCCAATCTTAAAAGTCTTCTGCCCTAGCGGCGTTTTTTTCATTAGAATTTAAGCATACTTTTGTTATGCTTTGAATGAACTTTACAGTGGAATACTAAATTGCCGGTTCTCCGGAGCGTGGATCTGCTGTAATTTGTTCTCGCTATTCTTAACTCATTTTATAAAGTATTGTTTAGGGAAGGGCAAGTTCGTTAAATTTACTGCAACACTTCAATAATGTCAATGATTTCACCCGATTTTGATAATTATTCCGCTGTTAAGATGTCTGCAGATACTTCAACGGATCTCACGTAGATGCTGCACGGTAACATTGTGCGATGAAGTCATACCATAATGCCATCACTTTTGCTCAAGAGCAAATTTTCTACCGAGAATGTTATTTTCGATCAAGCAATGAACTCCTCTCCACGGTTGCTATCTACCGCGACTACGAAACTCCCCGGAGGACGCTGCCCCACTAACAGGGTGGCATATGATGCACCCAGGACCATTTCATATCTGTGTTACCAAAGTGTTCTGATAAAAGATATTTCGCTACAGATTTTCGAATAACCAAAGTAAAAATGTCCACACCAGGCACGCAGACGTCTATCATACCTTCAAGGTTAAGGGCCTTTTCTCTAATTCGCAGACTCCCATGCTAGTTTGACTTTTTCCGATATGTTAGTTTGGGCTTTTTGTGGAAACCCCGACAGTTTTTATTTTTTATTGTCCACGTCTGCATTGTGTGTTTAATTCAACGACACCCAGCAGCTTGTGAGCTAGGTGTTAATGACAGATGACTCAAACAGGTAACAAAAGCCACTGTAGCAGTCGTATTATCCATGCTTTCTGAATTAACATTCAATTTTTCCCGATGAATTTAAGAACTCTCGATACAGCAATGCCATGCTTGCAGGTCCACTGCTTCATCTCCGACACCAGGAGTGCAACCACCGAACTATGAAAACTGCGAGAAACTTGGAGAACCGTAGTAACTGACTTCATAAGAAAGGAGTCCGGTTTCTCCACTTAGAGGTCCCCCGTATGTACTCCTTTAACATTCCTTTAAAGCTCGCAACAATTGGTATTGAAGTGTTAGCCACACAAATATATTCTTATATATTGCTTAGGGACAAAGCTTGAAAGTGATCCTGATGCGCTCACAGCTATATACAAGATTAACAGAATATTTCGCAATTCTAATATGTTGATTCGGTGCAGTAGGTCGTGGGACTCAACTCCTTTTATTTGCTTTCAACTGAATATCGTTTTGCGAATGTTGTTCTCTCCAACATGTCATCAACCAGTTCTTCTAACTTTTTGTTTTATGATTAACTTTACAATTTTGCACATTTAAACTTGTGTGTGTATTGTTGTTTCGAGTCTCATGCATACATAACTGAGGTTTGAGTTATTTATTACGACTTCTACTATTATTGTGTTTTGTTTTCCAGGACAGGGGCCACCGGAAATAAAGCTTTAGTTGCGAATGCCTTGTGAGAATTTCAGAACATAGACTGTGAAGAAAGAGGAAGAGACTTGAAAAGAAAAATGAAAGAAAACGAGAAGAAATCCTATTAGCGAACACTAATCTTGCTTATCCTGTAAAAGCGGTGTGTGTGTGTATACACTTATTATGACTTACAGGCTTGTCTCCAAATTTTATATCACGACCACTGAAAGGGGGCTTTCAACTAGTCACTGAGGGCATGCCATATGCTACAGATATTAAATTTTTTAAGTTTTTTCTAAAAATATTCTGTCAACATCGACAGCGATTATTGCTCACAGTTAAGTGTAGTTTCGCGTATTCCAAAAGTCCAGAAAGAAGCTATATTCGATTCAGACTGCGACCTTAAATATATTCCGTCGATCCATTTGAAGATCGTAATGGTAAAAACAAAACATCGTAGTTACATACTTTGCTCATACGTCGGAGTTACAGATGTCTGCCCATGTGTTTTACTTATATCGAATTTATTGAGTCAATTAAAATCGATTTTTTAATTTGTCTATCTGTCCTGTCTGCATGCACATATACACATATGTACTTCGCTTCATTGGACGCAATTTTTGAACAAACTACTCAACTTTCACCACAAATAGGTCGCAGAGATGTTTGATTCGCGAGAACAGCGCATAATCCATAAAAGTGAATTTCAGACAGAGTAATATTTACAATTGTAGCACTTGCGTTATTTTTGCAGAGAATTATTATGTGAAGTCCTTATAACGATGCATACGTTTTGCATATAGAGCTTTTAAAAGGTCCCCCATCGGGGAGCTTCTAATGACTGGCCATTGTTTACTTAGCACTTAAAATAATCGCGCAAGGCCAATTATTAAATACCCTACACTACTTTGCCTAATATACTTGAATGAATATTCAATTGCGTTATAATAAACCAAATATTGAATCTTGTTTCCATATGAAGGTATACTTTTTATGAGAGTACACCTTATGTGTAGGTGGGGGTGGGGGACGGCGGGGTCTACAACGTAAATTTCAGCAAACTTAATTATTAAAGATTTTATTATTCTTCACTATAGGTTAGACTTTGTTGTCATGCAAAGGTTTTCTGTTTAGGAAAACCTTTATCGTGGCTGGGATCCAAAACATAGATCTATGTGGTCCAAATTTAATACACTAAGTTTTCATGCTAAACTATTAATGGTACCGTAATTTCACCATGAAATATTATCATATGAAGGTTTAGCTTTTGTAGCAACCTTTATATGGGACAATCCAGGATTCCTTCTGAGCTCAAAACACGCCATATAGACAAATAGATTGATTCAGAAAAAGATTTTGAAAATGATTTTGAATCAGTCGGTATAACAAAAGATGAGTTTATCTTAGGTCGTTTTGAATCTCTTCTGACACGATAGACAAGCTGATATCCAAGATTCGCGTCCAAGTGAACATAACATTTTTTATAGTTGTTGTTTTTTTTTTTATCTTATTAGTTACGCTATTGATTTCAGATATCAATTAACTTTTTTTACTTTAATATGTTTTCTACTTTTGTTAGATTAAATTTTCTTTTAATAGATTTTTTCCTTTTCAATCCAAATTTAATTTTTCCTCTCTTCCGTGCAAACATTGCGTCTTCGAACAAGTTAATAAATTGTTTGTCCGAAGATTGACAACAAGCATAAATGCGTGTGCGCGTGTACATGTACATGTGCTTGTCAATATCACGTTACTATTGTAGATTGTTGTCTTCATTGAGGAAACAATACTCAATTAATTATTGCAATTAAGTCGTGTTTATAAAACATTATGTCTCACTGTGCAAGCAGATGCTATTTACAATTAGATAGACGTATCTGAGCATTTAGCATTGCAGAGAGCAGTGAAGAGAAGGAATTGAAAATCAGATGGCCGAAGAGTCATGTAAGGGAAGTCAAAAACATTTTCAATCGAGTATTTCTAAGAAAAATTAGTTAAAATCCTATTACTTAACATCGGGGGATGTGAGTTTGTTCTAAAGTTTCGATGACCATAACAAGCCAACGGCCAAGGTGTTAAAATTAAGTGAAATTTCCATATGTATCGTTTCATCGATTCCCATTATCATTTCGATTAAACTTTTAAATCAGTCATGCGATCGATCGGAATCGTTTTAACGCTCGATCTTTGTCTCCTTACTTGACTTGACTACCACTCTGGCACACGTTTAGAAAAAAAAAATCTTACACGCTGCTAAGTTAATGGTTTGTGTATCTAGGGCCTGTTTGCGCGCCTAGTTTTCGATATACATTTTGAATATACATTTTGAAGTGAAAGTATTCTGCCCACATCCGGCCTGAATACAAACAGATTACAGCAATTTTTAAACGGTTAAGAGAGCGAAGGGTAAATTTCCGGATTCCCTTACAATTTTTGTAACCGTATAATAAAGGAAAAGGTGAAACGAAGGACATAGCTAAAGAGAAATTTCAAATCTTGTCTGCGCCCATTAACAATTCTAACTTCTGATCATGCGCGTTTACGCACAAAAGGCAAAGGATCCAAACCCATTTTTTCCTTTATTTGATAAGCCATTGGGCAAGCGAATTATAGGTAAAGGCGGAAGAACACTTGGCTTGCCCACTTGAACCCCTTAGTATTATACATAGTGTGTTCCAAAATTTACTCAAGATTTTAATTAAATAGAAAACACAGAAACATTTCCTTTTTAGTTGTAATTTTTTTACTGAATCATAATTTACATAATTATGTATGCTATGTATGGAATAGCACATCGGCCAAATGGCCTCCACGTCTTTGCTGGTACTATTAGCGAAATTCTGACCACCGAAACGTGCGAGGACACGACCAGATAATATCCTCTTAGCACACGTCGTTCACATCAATACCATCCAATCACTCATACATACTCACCAGCCTCGCTTTTGAAGAAAATTTTGGAAATATTGTTTAGCAATGAAAACGCCTTGCTCTCTCATGTCATGCTCCATTTTTGCTAAACTTAAACTGCCGGCTGTTCAGTTGCTCCTTGTTAGTGCGGTTGGCAGAATAGGCAGAAGGATTTAAGATAGACCCATCTTTTATTATACCAATCTATTCAGAATGATAATCTGAATTGATCTAAGCCTGTCTGTCCGTCCGATATCTGTCCATGTGAATTTCGTAATTTTTGAGATATTTCGATAAAATTTGGTACACTGACGTGTTTCCACTTAAGGACGAACACTATGGAAAATGGTTCGGATCGGGCCACTTTTACGACCGTTTCCCTTATAAGGCTCTTATATGGAAAAAGATTGCAATTTTCAAAATTTGTCGGCAAAAGTGGCTAAGTAATAGTATTTGGACATTCTAAATTGGTATGGAAATTTTGGACGAGCTGGGACAATTTTTGAACCCATAATATTGTGGTTATTTCACACAAAGATGAACTTTACAAAATTTGGACTATCTACGCCTATTTTTGGATTCTGCCGTATGTAAGGATTAAACTTGTACTACATCAGGTTGCGTTTTGGACCCGCTTCCCCATAAATAGGCATTTAAAAAATTTGCCTTTGCTACAGAAGCAAGACATAAATTTTGTGTTCTAAACCAAAAAAAAAAAAAAATTGAGTTGGACAATGTGGTGTAGGGTATTTGAAGGTTGGCCATGCCCGGCTAAAATATTTTTACTTTGTTTTTTTTCAACAGGTTGGCTGCTACTTGATATGCAAATTTCAAAAAATATATATAAAAATATCAAATAACCGGTACAATTGATAAGAACTCACGGGAGAATACCATCAGGATCAAGGAGGCAGGACAATTTTAGTTCAGAAAGACAATTAACCATTTCAGACACACAGCGCTTTATACTAGAGAGAATATCATAATTCTCAGCAAGAGAGAGAGATAGCCAATAACATCCCTAACATATGTGTAATAGTATGAATTGCATACATATTTTTGTACAGTTGCAACTTTAATTCCGATCTGCCGTAAGACGAACTATGAACGTGTCCTTCAGAGGGAGAAATCTGAAATAATTCGAAAAGAAGAAAGTGAAAATTCAATAACCTAACGTTTATAACAATTGATAAGATGAACAATTTTTTCCATATATTTATTAAAACGAATTTAAGTAAATATTTTTCCCGACCGTAATGTTAAGTGGGCCATTGACAACCTGACGAAGTTAACGAAAAGCCGTTTTCAAAATCCATTCTATCGTGTATATAGCTAGTTTTGTCATCGCTTCGTGTTTGAAACACTTGCATGCTTGCACTGCTCTTATGCTCTTCCTCTGTTCAATTGTTTAGTATTCTTCTTCTGCGTTTCATCGTATTACGCAATTATTTGCATAAATTGCGTTCATATTGAAAGAATTCACGGTTGCGTATACTTCATAGAATCTAGACACATCTTTAATTTCATCTTCGCTTTCGCTTCTAAACCTGATCGAGGGAATTCATCTAACCAATAATAAATGATTCATATTCAAATCTCATGCATATGCAAATAAAAGGGCGTGGTTATATATATCATATATAAAAGATTTCTATATTTTTTCAGAATTCTTTCAATGTTTTTTCTTTTTTCTTTTTCGTCTATTGTTGCCTTTCTTGCGTTGCTCTTTTTATGCATGATTTATAAAATTGATCTCCGCTTATATATTCTAACATTTTTGTAATGAGTTTTGATTTTAACGATCAGCTTTATATGTACACTATGGATATGTGGAAGCACGACCGCTGGACATTTGCCGAAAGAAATCACACATGTGAAATTCGAACTTTTTACCTTAATTTTAGTAACCGTGAGTGTTCTAGTCACAAGAGCAAAGCAGGCGAACGGGCGGATATCAAAATTGTTCTCTGTTTACAATACATAATGAAAATATATTTGAAAAGTTCGAGTAGATTTGTGTTTAAAATTTTTAATTGTTACGAATGGAATGACAAAATTAGTGTATATTTATTTGGTCACGGTGGATGTAGGAGAATACGTAATATATTTAAAAATTTTATGATAAAAAAAGAAGTTTTTTTTTCAGATTATGCAAGAGACATAAGAAAGTTATGCTAAGAACTTTTTTATTCTGTTCACATGTCGAACCAACGCTACAAATGATGATAGCAATGTAGATATGCAAGGCAAGTTCCGGTAATAGCAAGCAGCAGCAGCAGCAGCAGCAGAAGCAGCAGCAAAAACTGTAAAAGAAGAAGTGCAAATTAGAAGACAGGCACGTAAATCATTTGAAAAGGTCATGTGATGCTATGACTATGATATGACTATGCATTGCGCCGTTGCATTATTGTTGCTGCTGCTGTTGCTGCTGATGATGATGTTGATAATGATGATGATGCACTGGTCCATAATGAGGTTGTTGAGCATTAAATAAAACACATGTTAAAATGACACCTAACACAACTATCCGCATAGCACTGCAAAGACAAGGAAATGTACAAGTAGACAGGCAGGCAGACAGACAGACAGACAGACAGACAGAAAGACAGGCAGACGGACGAATGGACCAATAGACGGTATACACAGTAAATCCAATATATTTGGCCATTTCTGTGCTACGTTGCTTAGCTAGTTGGTTGCCTGATTGTCGGTTCACTGCAGTTAGTGTTCACGTTGTAGTAAAAGTATTACTGAGTGGTAAGCTTTGTTTATTTATTTTGTTTTACTTATTTATATATATATATATTTTTCTATCCGTGTATTTGGCTTTTTTATTATTTTACGCTTTTCTTTTGAGGCAACTGTGTTCATCTGTGTGTAGGTATGTATTTGACAATTCCGTACGAATATTTGCCACAACTTGATCAATGATTATGCTAAGCACGTAGTTATTGTGCGCTCTATTGCATTGTCACACACTGCTACTGCTCTTTGGTTAATAAGCGCAATACAACTTTGTGCTACAGTAACCACAAAGAGATAAACCAGCAAAATAAGAAAATAAGAAAAAAATAAATAAAATAAAATAGTGCTTTTCCAAAAAAACAAAAACGTAAAACAAAATTGTTGGCATTATAAACATGACAATGCACAATGTTGCTGATAATGTTCGCAATTGTTTTTTTATTTATGTTTGTTGAGCTCGGTGCAGTTCAGTTCAGTTCAATTTAGTTTAGTTCATGACATTCAAAGCTAATATTGTGTTCTTACTTTTTATCAAGTGCTAAGCCAGTCAACCAGCCAACCAGCCATCCAGACATCCAGCCATCTAGCCATCCAGTCAGTCAATGTTAGAAAGGAGGGAAACGAAAAAAAAAAATTACCCTTTTATGTTGTTCTTGTCGTTGCTAGTGTTGTTGTAGTTGTCATGGTCATTATCATTTTTGTTGTTGCTTATATTTGACTCTTATGACAATCTTTAAGTGAATTTGTGTGTATATGTGTATGCGCGCAATTTGTTGATAGCTTTTTAGTTGGTCCCCAGCACCAGAGCAACAGTCGGGCCTTATGAAATAACAACAATATCAACAACAATCCCAACAAAAGCAAAAACACTAACTACAGTAAACAAGTGCACAAAATTATTATGCCAGTCATCTCATAACAAACTCCATGATTATGTTGTGAACTTGTTTATGTATCTGTTTAGAATCTTAAATAATAGATGAAAAAATGGATAAATGTATGTGTTAACAGAACTTATATAAATGATTTCTTCTGTTTTATTTTATTATTATTTTTTTTTTTTTTATAGTTTTTCCCTTTCTACTTTCGTCGTGTTTCAACAATTTTGTTGTTTTATAAAATTTAATTAATCACGTGTCCAGTTGTAGCGTGTTAAGTAAAAGAGCAATATGCTAGGCTTGGCTTCAATTTAAATTTTTACATCAACGAACATCAACTCAAGTAACATCTAATTACTGAATAATTAGTAAATGAATGAAAATATCGGCTACTTTTAGTTACTGTCAGCTTAGTTGATTGCAAAGTTGTATCGTAATATTTCCTTTCAAACAGTAGTCACGTAAGTAAGGTTTCAGATCATAGCTATGAAGCAAAATCTTGGCTGCAAGATCTTTTTTAAATCAACTCAGGTACAAGAATGTACAATTGTTTGACGCATTTCTATGGCATAGTTCTAGGCGCTGCAGAAATGCTTTGAATAAGAAAAAATGCGCTTAATTCGATTTTATGGTTATGCTTACGGTTAAAGGGCTTACCTGCGATGTGCAAGAATGTGTGAATGAACAGTGAGTCCAGTCATCAGAAACATGAACGGAAGAGTTTATTATTCTGATTCGAATGGGATTTGCATTTCTTTGTTATATACTTATAGAGCTATTATTTTACTTTTTATTGAATTTCTCAGACTTGTAAAGGTGGATAAAGTGAACCGCAAGCGAAAGTGTGCGCATTTACTTTGTCTAGAATATATCGGGGATTATGTGAAATCAAACACACTTTTCATTTAAACATTAAGGCACGCGTAAGCTCCTTCAAAATAGTTTTCATCTTATACAATGCGTTTATTCTGATGGTTAAGTCGCTTGTCCAAGCAATTTTTGCATATAGTCCTTGGTATTATAATCGGTTTGTTTTTTTTTTACATAGGTCTGAATCAAATCAAATCACTTTCTTCGTGGCGATATTTTCGGATTTGAAAAGAAGCAAAAGAAAAATAAGATTTGTCAAACGCAAAGATTCGGGTGACTTTAGTTATAGTAACAAACTTAACATTACACACTTAAACTTTTATAACTAAAGATTAAACAACTAATGAATGGACATTCAAACTTTACATAATGCCATAATAATTAACGATTAAAGAGAATGAAAAGCATTATTTATTATTCATTTAAGCTTTAATGACTACATATGATCTCTATATAGCTAATGTTACCTACACGAACAAACATTAATTTGTTATATCAAAAGAAAAGAATAAATTGCAAATTTTAATGTGCATTACTCATAGACAGGGGATGCGGAAGTAAACTGGCTTGAATAACGAACTAAAGAATGTATAATAATATTATTTTAGGAACTATCGCAGTAGACTGGCAATTAACGCCATTGTCGCAAGACATCGTATTCATATTAATGGGTTTTGGTGATGGATCAAACAAAGGAAGATTTTTATTGTATACCTTCCAAAGTATCCCGGAAATGTTATGTTCATTTGCAGCATTTTTATATTACAAGTTCGCTTTCGTTTCCATTATTTGAAACGGAAAATATCACTTTTTTACACCCATCACCGAAGGGTGAGGGGTATATTCATTTTCTCCAAACGTTTGCACTGCCCCGAAGGAAGCATCAAGGACCCCACAAAGTACATATATTCTTAATCAGCATAAAATCTTAAATCGATTTAAGCATGTCCGTTTGTCCATCTGTGTAATGTCGACTTTAAATTTGACAGAAACATTGGAAGTGCAACCTAGCATGCAGATTGGTATTGAAAATATGCCAAATCGGTCCAAGGGCATGTCCACAGCACCACGTAAGCTGAGAACACCCCTAATTTTCAAAAGGAATCAAAAATTGGTTTGTGGCTCATTACTTATAAACTATAGCAAATAAATGTTTAAAAATTTGATCACATATCGTAAGGGCGATGCTGATGTGAAAAAATTGACCACGCCTGCCTAATATTACGGTGTATAAGAATTGAATTGTTTTTTCAATACCTTTATAACGTGTAGAAGCAAGCTTCGAAACCCCTTAAAGTATTCAAATTCTTGGCCAGCTTCAAATTTGAAATGCACAATAACATGCCCGCCTGTTCGTCTGTCCATCTGTCTGTTTGCGTAATTTTGTAGTATTTGGTGTGAACATTCTCCCATTAGCGAAAATGAAGATATCGCCTACAAATTTGCAAAAGAATTTGGAGTTGACCTACAATTCTCAAAGGACACGCGTGAAACGCCCACATGCCTCTACGAAAGAAAGCTTTGTTGTGAAAATAGAAGAAATCAGCTGCGCTCACTCCATATTATAGAGCACGACGATTCTGTTCTTGTACTTCTTTTGTCTTTTTTGGGCAACGGCGGCGGGTATAAAAAATTCGTTCACGACCGAATTTAATTTTCTTGCTTGTTTCTTTTCTTTTTGTTAAGCAAATGAATAAGTAATAAATCGTACAGCAACGATGGGTTGTTGAATATTAATTCATCACAAAAACAGAGAGTTAGACTCTGCTTCTCTATTACAGAAAATTGGATTTCTACGAAACTTCACTAACTGGGCTAACTAAAATTTTATGTTGATTGCATTCTTTTTTATCTTTGATAACAATTCTATTTCTCTTTTTTTGTTTGATTCCCACGATAATTGGGAAAATGCCCAAAATGACGGCTATCACCCTTGGTTACGAACGAACTATAAGTGCGTGTGAAACGAGTTCTGATCTGCTCACACTAGCTCAGAGAACGGAAACATTTTTGAAACAACACGTTTAACGCTTCAAAATCGATTTGAAGTGAATTGAAGAAATACTTACTAGGGTGTCGCGTAAAGCGCAAATCGCGTCCACTTATAGTAGAGGTATTCTTAAAATCAGCACATACGTTAAATACAAGTGGCGCTTGCAAGCGGTAGATAAATTGAAGCGGTAGATAATTGAAAAGACGTTACACATGAAGAAAATTTGTGTTCTACAATTGCAAGCATTTTTTGAGTCCTTTTAACGTTCCATGATGAAAATTGATTGAGTGGTTATTTGCTGTTTGTCGAACCGCTATGCATATAGGTTTTGTTATGAAAATCAAGTCGTTGTATGACAAGGCGGTTCCATATTGTGGTGGAGAATTGTAGTAGGCGAAGGGTTAAGCTCGCCGGTTAAATATTTTCGCTTATTATTTGCCGCTTATTTATAAATATATTTAAAAAATATTTAGTTTTTTTTTTATTTACATGCTTCAGCTACGCTCGGCAAACTTAAAACAGATCATGTCTACTGTCATAGCTCTTCCGATCAACAATTTATTAATTCAACAATTTTCTACACTTGAAGTTTGTTTGTTTTTTTTTTTTTTAACTAATAAGTAATCATTAAAAAAGTAGTAACAGACGAGCAAGGATACGTTAATGGAGAGTTTCTTGTCTTTTAAAAATACATTCATTATAAAGAGTCTCAGTTGAATAGATCTGAGTGTTCTTCATTGCGGTGCAGATAACGGAAATTTCTTTACTTGTACTGCCCTGGGCATAAAAATGTTAGTGAATATCTCATAATTATATCATTAATTTTTAATTAAGCGAACAACAAATCGACAACTAATTGCAATCTTTTTGGAGAAATTTTTAATGCACAGCTTGATAGAGTTTGTAAACACTATCTCTATAAACTCTCTATATACTCTATTTATCTCAATATATTGCTTTTCCAAAAATTGATGGAAAGATTTTTAAAACCTGATTTCTAACTAAAAAAAAAAAAAGGAAAACCATTGAAAATATATTGATTCAAGATCAATGTCAAAAAAAAGTCAATAAGAGTCATTACAACTTGACAAAAAAAAAAAAAGAAAAAAAAAACAAACAAAATAAATAAATAAATAAAAAAAATTGAAAAAACCAATTAAGAAAGTAGTCTAAGATGTGAGATGAATTTCGGCCACCCCTCAATTTAAGTGAATCTATGAATCTATAAAAACTCCCCTGAAAGTAAATCGTTCGCTATTGCATCTTACACCTCTTAACGGGACACCAAAGTAAAGACTTATCTGGTCACCTAATATATATATATATATATATATATACTTTATAACGTTGCAAAAGGTATGCTAATTGGAACAAATTTACGGATATGTTCGGTAATTATTTTGTCATATTTAGTCCGAATTTTGATTATTCGAAGGACTTTGTAGAAAAATGAAATCCTGAATTCAGAAGTAGTCAACGCATAGTTTTATCGATTACAAATGGCCCAAAGAGATTAATATATCCACTTTGCGGTGGTTAATTGAAATCACATTAAAGCGTCGCTTAGACAGATTAAATGAACAAAAAAAAAAAAAAAAAAAAAACAGAAAAATTTCATACAAATACGTAAGCTTGGAGTAGTTTTCCCATAAAAGTCGAATATAGCTAAAGAAATTCATAAAATGATTGTCTCTAATATAGTGAGACTGTGTGCGTACGTATGCGTGCGTATGTGTATATATGTAACCGAGAAACACGCACATACATTTCAACACAGCATGCTAGCCACTAATGAACCATAATGAGCATAAATATACGATATTGAACGCATACCGATTGCATTCATGTACTTACTCATACGCACACACACACACATGGAACAGAGAGATAGAGACACAACTTAGAAAATAACTTTGTTAACGAACAACAAACGAATCTGTGGCTTTAATGATATCAAAATGTTTTTTACACAAAAGCACATGCGAACACACACACACACACACACGCACACATACGCAGCCACACTTATAGATCTGTATATGTAGGCAAAGCAAAAGCAAAAAAAAAAAAGTTGTCTTTGTTCAGTTAGCGAAATAGTTAATCTCTGCTCCTTTCTCTCTTACTTGAAATGATAAATACGCACTAAACCGCAAGATGAAATGTTTAGCGACAAAAGATTGAAAAAAAGTACAACTCAACTCATTGTATTATTATTAACGTACGTGATAATGATGATCGTCTTGTAGAAATTGAAGGAGAAAAACTTCGCTTTTGTTTTCTCAAGAAAAACTCATTAAAACTATTTTGTTAAATTAGTTAAACTCTGCTCAGAAATTGGCGTTAAAAAGAAAAATGCGATAGTCAAAATATTTTCACACGACCATACCCAACAATTAACAATTAGCAAATAAGAGATTGTTTTTTTTGTATCGGGGTTGGGCTTTTCACTTTACTACAGTTTAAGTTATGAACTAACTGCAATTCTGCTTCTGAAATGCATATTGCAAGGCTTTTCATTCACTGCTCGCATTTTGTAGACTGCGATGATTGATTTGGCGAATCTTTTAAATGCATCCGCCCAATGTCTGGGAGTCTAAGGAATCGATATATTTCTTCGGTGAGCTGTTTCAATGGAATGCCGTTTCTTTAAAATTCCTCCTTTTTCTGACATGTTTCGCTGTCTTGCAACAAGCTTTGCCAAGCTTTCCTTCTTCCTCCCATTAACGTGAGCGAATTGCTATCTTCGCTCTACAAACCGTTATCCAATAGGATTTGTAAGTTATAAGGAAGACAGATGCTTGTAGCCGAGTAACGTCGACAATAAACAGCTTACATGTATTCAAGAACAGACCTCGTAAAACTGAATCGGTCCATACCATTTTCAATAACGTTCACCCTTGAACCAAAACATAATAGCGTACCAAATTTTGCATTGTGTGTGTGAAATATTTCCACGATTCCAAACAAACACGATTCCAAACTAAAAGGGCACAGAGAATGGTTCTGAAAGGCGAATCTGTCTGCCTTAAGTCCTTCCCCCTGAGTAGTGTAGGGGATACATATATGAAATATTTGATCCTTTTGAGTTTTTTACAGTCTATATGTAATTAAATGGGAACGTATGTCTGCCCATGCTTATGATAAACTTTCCTTTCCTTATGTACCCATACCCCTAAAATCATAATTATTTTTTGAATCGACCGAAATAAATGTAGTTAGTAGGCAGTTGGGCAAATGTAGGTAACCTATACCTCGTTCATAGTTAAAAGTGCTCCAAACAGCATTATGAAGATAGTTTGCTAATCTCTAATGATGAGTCTAGGATAGCGCTTTTCTTTGTTTAAGCGAATAGATGGGCAATAAATCATTTCGTGTGGTTTGCAAGTTGGCGGAATATTTAATATTCCTTTACCATTAACGCACATGGTGTGCTAATGATATGTTATTAAAATTCCTACTATGTTAACTATTTTTCTCTTTTATTTTTCACATTTTTTTCTTTGTAAACTTTTGTAGTTTGTGTGACGGGTCTCGTAAACGTTTATATGCCTATGTATGCATATATAATGTATTGTATATTTATGGTGCTCATCAATCTTTTTTTGGGTTGTCGTCATCATTTAGAAAAATGGAAACAGAAAATAAAGAAAGAAACTTTACGCAGTTTACGCCGACTCTTTTAATAGCTAACATTAGCTTGTGTATGTTATCTGATGACATTCATTTCGTTTCGTATGTATCGTACCTTCTGTCTACGTTTATATGATTTGTAGGTAACAAAAAAAAAAAAAAAAAAGAAAGAAAAAAAGAAGGAAACTTAGATGCGTTGCTGTATACTTCGACCTTCTGATATGTGATTTCTAATTAATTGTAAATGATTTTCGATATTTCGATTTAACTGATATTCGACCTTGACACAAAAACTGTGAATGAAAGAGATGAGACCATTTTCTAAGCACTGCGCGATAGTCGCTTTAGAATTTGAATAAAAGAAGAAAAACAATCAACTGTAGGCTTATTTTCGACTTTGACTTGGCGTGAGTAATAGCAAAAGATTGGGAACTCAAGTCGGTTTTGGTAGGCGCAATTTCGGCACCTTAACTGTGATTTCAACAGACAGACGTACTGACAAACAAGCATATCAATTATGAGAGATGTCTGAATTGTTTTCACTATGCACGTTGACCAGCTCTATCTATCACATATGTATATACGTTGCGATGTCTTCCAATGCGCATTGCAATGGTTTGCAATCTTATGGGAAATTTAATAAACCCTATGTGGAAATAAAAAAACTCTTTTAAGATTTGATGTTGCATTTTATGTTTATATTTTGCTTGATATGGTATGTCCAACCATCGTGTGAGTGCAAATACACACTGATGAGATATGGATATGCTACCACTATTACCACTACTACTACTACTACTACTACTACAACTATTACTACTGGCATTGCTAACTGGCGTATGAGTGATATTAATTATTAATATTTTTTTAAAAAATATGGTCATGCGTACGTTCGTTCATATATTAAGATATATATATGTATTGCTTGTAAAACTTGCCGTATATCAATCACATGCCACTCGTAAAACATTTTGAATCGTTTACCAAGAAATGAAGAAAATGACACAAAACGAATATTTTGTTGTTAAAAAACAAAACCGCAAAAAAAGAAGAAACTATAGTCGGTTACGTGCGAATCTTTTATATATACTAAGTTTATCTTAAAAATGAATAAAATTTTCATAGTTTATATCAGTGGATGGGCGTAGCTGGTATTTTCCGTTTTTACATAAGTATTGTAGGATAACTAGTTAAACATTCGGGGCATGTTTTATCGCTGTATTTGTCGTAGCTTGTTACCTACGACACCCCGGAAAGCCAAGAAGCTCTCAGTTTATATTCTTTTGTACTAGCGTCCGTTGGTTGACTTGGCCCATATTCAATATCAATCTGTATGCAATGACTCACTATGTTTTTACACAATTTGTGGCCAATGCCTTCATTGCTGAGACTAAGGGAATATTATTGTAGACGAGTGGGCAGGCAGGTCCCGATCAAAACTATATATACTCTATAGAGAAAGTAGTCGGTCAATGAAGCGTTATTCAAAGTGTTGCAAATGCTTTGATAAAATGAATGTATCTGCAACCTCTCGGTGCTGGAGATAAAAATTTAATGCGAATTCAAATGCTTCTAGGGAATAAATGAAATTTCATATGAAATATGAAAAACTTATTAGATCACCGACCTAAATATACTTACAAAGAAACACAGAACATTTATTAGTAATATTTTATAAAAATTAAAAATAAAAATTTTCATAAATTTTTTTTTTTTTTTACGAATTTAAAAGAAAAACGTCACATTTTTTATAATTCTTAAATTCAATCTGACTTTTTGATCTTTTTTTTACATCTTCGCCTCTAATATCTTTAAATAGTAGATTGAAGTATCCATAGATTTTATAAATTTTCGTAAAGCGTGGACGCTTAGAAGAGCAGTGAACACTGGAGACCTGATAGCGGAGAGTACAACGAACAAAGTGACGTTGCAGGTAAACATAGAAAAACAAGAGTCAGTCGTTAAGTTGAAGTGGACAGGTCAACGGGCGGCCTTCCTTGCTTACTTCCATTAACTCTTTACACTTAATTAATCGTGAATTTCAGTGACTTTATAATAAACATTCGTCGAACGCCTTCAATTCTAATAAATAATAAAAATATCATCATTCATTACATTCTTTACTTTTATGCACATTACATAGCGTACTTACAGGTAAAGTTAATGGACGATATATCATAGCAAAAGGAAAGCAACCGCGAACGCTATTTAATGTTTTGTTTTTGCACGTTAATCATACCAATTCGAATAAATGGTTTGTTTATTTATTTATTTATTTTTTTTTTTTTGCATAACATATGTTCTCTGTTTGTGGATTGCTCTTGTCTACTCTATGTGCACATCTCTTATATATAGCTAGCTATACGGCTTAGAATTAAAATTGCAAACAATTTGCATTTGCTGTTGTATCAGTATCAGTATCAGTTTTATTGGGATGGCGTTGGATTTTGATCGGTTCTCTTCTTAAGGCAAAAGGAATCTATTTCAAAAGAATCATAGAGAATGCATTTTAATCAAAGTGTTGTCTATCGCCAGCTAGATACATGTCCCATGTGCTTGACAAAATATGAACTCCTTGACAGAAGGACGGGCGGATTAGTCTTTCAAAGTCATTCGCAAAAGTAGTCTTTAGAACTCGTTAGAATAATTGAAGCGTTGTGCAGATAAACGCTAAGTCATTGTTTGATAGAGTGGCACAGTTTTCTCTACGTACCTTCGGTGCAGTTTGCAATATGAGCTCAAGCATCGTCGTGTTGCAAAATGGCTGCATAACCTTCTCTTTGCCATTTCTTGCTTTTTTCTCGACTCAATTTAATCGGTTCTTGTTACAATTCACAAAACACGGCATTCAGGCAATTGCCATAAATGTGTGGATCATATCTTTATTTGACTTTACCGCGGACGCAAATTGTTTTTTGCGCTTCCGGTATTATATCTCCCGTTCCTCTCCGTTAGTACTTTCGTTTGAATTAAACAGTAAAAGTAATGCTTATTTTCTCTGCATCTTTTCTTGCCGTACAGCTCCGTCCAGCTATTCGAAACCACTTTGTATTGTGTACACTTTGCCAAGGTAACTAATACGATTGCGTAAAGCTTAGAGATTTTAATTGGACTTGAATTTGTAGAAGTCACAGATGGAAAATGCTTGCAGACGAAGTAACCCAGTTTTGTTGGGAAAAATCTTCAACGACTTGTTTATGTAACAAATATCTACTTCCATGTGATGACAATAAAAGATGCTTGTCTGCTGGTCGGTTGTCTTATTTTTTCTTCTCTGTTATGCGTTGCGCACGTCTGCATTATGCTTTTGCTTAGCGATAGCGTAACAACAAATCCATTTGCAGTTTTTCACCGATTTTCCGTACACACTAAAGTGCATACTACAACTTTTTTCCCAAACGCGTCAATGCCAAGCATTTATCATAAGCTGTTATGTGCTTGCATATATTTTGATCATTTTTTCACTTGAAAAAAATTTGCACAAAATGTTATATTAAACAAAGTATTTCCCACCATTTTCTACAACAACAAGCAGATTTCTTCAAACCATACAAGAAATGCAATGGATGTCGAAAGTGCAATTTCGAGCTTTCCACAATCAGCTTTCATATATGCACTGAATAAGTCGCTAATGCTAAATTGAAAACTTCTTTCGTTCTTTTATGTGAAGGATAGTTGAAGTCATAGAATTTAACCGTTAACGTTATAAAGTACTTTGCAGTACTTTATAATTTGCATGTCACTGATCAAAATACATGCAAGTACCTACTGTAAGCAAGACGTAGCCATAAATTCTCACATGTACGCGCACATATTTGAACGTGACGTGGTTATGATGTTAATTTACTTTACTCACTTCCATCAATATTAAGGAAATGCATTTTCACATTTACCACTGAATGTGCCGTTTTTTGAATTTTCAAAAACAAATGATTTATAATAACTTTTTTTGCGGGAAAGATCCTTAAATATGTTTATTGCTTATTCGGAAGAAAAAACGTTCAAGAGAAAACAAGAAAATTAAACTCGACCGCAATTCGATTCGAGTGTTTTAAAGTGTTGTTGGTACAAAATGTATTGCGTAAGAAATGTCTGGCGAGTACATTTAAAATCAAACAAGGCCATATTCATTGATGACGTACATACCCGAGATTCGTCGCATTTGTAGCAAATTGAATGCTTATTTTAGCATATAAATAATTTTAGTGTGAAAGGTGTAGGGCAGACTTGGGTGGGTGGAGGTAACTTGAAGATAACAAAGTATTCCGAGGAAGGTTCCGCTAAGAAAAGTCTGAGTTTTCAACGTGTATCAATGTGTGAAAATGAAATAAGATAAATTATTCAGTTAATAATTGGTCGGAGTCCCTTTGGCCGCATGGTCAGCGTTGAAATGAAAACTTCACTAACGGATTATGATAATTAAACCGGCTGTAGAGGTGCAAACTTTCCATTGCTGATGTAGATCTCTGGATGATCTCCTTAATATATTATATTGGACCATAAATTTCGGGACTAAGTAGGAGAGATCGTTTTTTTCTTTTTTTTTTTTTTGCAAGAATCGTCTTCGTTCATCGGAACAGTTTCTTTTAAGAGTCGTGCAATCAGGTTAAGGTTTCTCTAACATTTCGATGCCTGTTATATAGAACGAATTGACACACATTTTAGGAGGCAAAGGCGTAGACCCCAAATGGCTTAATGTTTCGTACCCTTTTTCCCTTTATAGGTATATCCATGGAGAGATTTTTAAATGACAGAAAGATTTAATTTTTTTGTTGTTTTTTGATGAGAAACTATGGGGGTTCGAATCGCGTTAGAAGAAGCGATGTATGTAATGCATTTAATAGTCGACCTTGTCCGACAATTATATTTGAAATTATTGTTTTGTAATGTGTCTGGCTGTCCGTAAAATCTATAGATATAAAAGAATCGAGTCGAGTCAAATATTATTTCTTTTTAGTTTATACAAAAATAAAAAAAGTTTGCTTTTTATGCGGACATCGCAATATGTACTTTACTGTTTCTATTTTAGGCATAAAGCGAGTGTAATCAAAGTAGTGAAATGCTTTCTATACAAAATTTTCAAATTTAATCATTTTTAAACATGCGCCCTTGATTTTTATTTTCATTTCGACTTTCTATGACGGTATCGATGAGAGGCAAACTCGAATACTCAAAAACATATATAAATATATATGTATGTATAAAATGATACATTCATGTGTATATACCTATTATATTATATATCATATTGCAGCGTATATATGTATATATGAAGTATACGGGAACATATGAACATTGACATTCCATTGACCATTCAAGGCAATCAACTGCTATAACAATCAATATTCGCAAATGTTCAACTGCTGTTGGCAGCAAAAGTTAAATGTTTACAATGATAACCGAAGGAAAAAACTGAAAAAAAAAAAAAACAAAAAACAAGGAAAAGCGGAAATAGAAAACTTTAGATGGCATTGCATGAAATCTCAATGATAGCTTCTTTTTTGTTTCTACGAAATATCAAAACTGCAAAGGGAAACAAGCGATAGGGAATGCGCAAAGTTTTGAAAAAATTTATTTCGCCTTTTCCTTAACGTATCATTTATCGTTTGTTTTTTCGTTTTTTCTTTTGTGTTGTTTTTTTTTTTTTTTTTTTTTTTTTTTTTTTTTTTTTTTTTTTTTTTTTTTTTTTTTTTTTTTTGTCAAGAAGACAACATTTTTGAAGCGAGAAAATTGGATGAAATTTTATTATTATTTTAATCATTTTAGTTTCCTTTTATTCATTTTTCTTATTTCGAATTATATCCGCTACAATATACAAATATTTTATTAAATTAAAAAGAGCGTAAGGACGAAGCTTCGAAAAATATTTACTGAAATTTTCGAAACTACATTCGTTGCACCGTATGTGCAAAATGTGAAACATGTCATTCTGTCCTGAACAAGTGCACCATACGAAACAAAAATCTTTGAAGAAGAAGAAGAAGAAGAAGAATAGGAAAGAGCATCTGAAGATGGCAGAGCGTTTTTATGTGCTTGGAATTGTAGACTAAAGGAAAAAGAAAAGAATAATAAAAGATTGTTTTTACTGAGAAAACTTGTCTATAACGCTTTTCAAAACTTTAAATGCGTTTTCCACGAAACACGAGTTTTCAAAATGGCAAGCAGAATAAATGACTCCAAAAACTTCATAACACTTTGGAATACCAATATGAAAAAAAGCGTTAATTAAAACACTTTCTATTAAAAAAAAATGGTTTATTTTGCATTGAAAATTGAATTTTTTTATTCAAAGACTCGCTCGCTAATCACACTAACGAATGATGGGGGGCTTCCCAACTTTGCCATAGTGCTTACAATACGTGAAAGACAGTTGCAGAGATCCCGTAAAGTGTACATAGTCTTCATGGCTTTCAAATTATGAATCGACCTAGCCTTGTCTGTCCATATAGGTGTCCATGTGTATATGCGTTGTTCACACTTTCCTAAGCGCAAAATTTAAGATATCAACTTCAAATGCCAAATTTGAAGTTGATACTGAACACTGAGAGCTTTTGCACGCAAACGAGCAAAATCAGTGAATCAATGGTACGTCTACAATAAAGCGTAAACCCTCTACTCAAAGGTCTCAAGACTAAACGTAAAGTGCAGCCTCCGTTGTAGGAAGCTGCTTTTCCTCTCCGTGTCCACAAGGAAATTTTTGTAAGTTGGGAACTGGATTCACGTACCGCATTTGTTATTGTCTGATATATCGCCAAAGTCAGACGACTTTTACGAACACTAGCCTCTCGCCCCCCCACCCCACACACCACATATTCAGAGAATATTTTTTATTAATCAAGTTGTGCAAAATGTGCTGAAAATGTGTTTTTAATTTTTCCTTTAAAGATCTTAGAGACGTGAACCTTCGTCATCTACTAGCGGAGGAAACGTAATCAGCGGACGAACATCGGATAAGTTATTCCTGTTACCTCTAAGGTTAAATTTGGATTTATTTCCAGATTTGGTAAAATTTGCTTAAATTTAGTTGCGAACCTATGTTATTGTCGCTGGGATTCTGGATATTATTCAGGTCTTCCTGCTGCACATAGTCTAGAATTTCGTAAAAGTCATTTTTCTTAAATTTTTCAAGTTTTCATTCCTGTCTTTTCGAGTTCGGATGCGTTCAGCCCACAGTTTTCTTCATTGTTGGCTTGTAAAATGTCCACAGGGAATCCCCGGAATAACTGTACTTCTAAAATAATCTAGCTTTGACATTTTGGAATTAAATTTTTTAATCCAAGTTTTGGCTGGTTTTCGCCTTTTAAATAAATAAGTGTACCAGTGTGCTTGTTAAGCAGCCTTAAAGGGTATCGAACAACATCGGTATGCCAATTATCGCTTTCCTCCTCTTCACAATCTTTCTTTTCCTCTTGATTCAATGCCACAATTTATAGTCGGAAAGTCCTTCGGAATCTCTGCCTTGTCTTTGTCCTGGTGCTAATGCATTGAAATTTGCTCAACAAGGCGATATTCTTCCAGAGTTTCTTGAGGATTTGCATCAATTACTTCGTTAGTCGTCATATGTAGGTCGTTGTTCCCTGCATTAGATACAAAAGGTATTTCACCCACAAAAAGAAAAGAATGTACCCGTTGCTCTGATGTATATATGACGTATTTTTTGTAAAGATTTCTCTTGCACACATATTGACCTGGTTTCAAAATTTTAAATGGTCTTACAGTCTCTTTCATAAATGACTACATAAATTGCAGCTGACGTTTTAAGTACGCTTGGATCACTTACATCTCACTAAATTGCTTTGGTAGCATAGCGACAGTTCTTGCGAATCGATTGCAGCCCAAAGAAACAATCCTAATAAATGGTATGTGTGAAGCTGCAAACCATTCGTCCATTGGCGTAATCTCATTCAACGCCTCTGAAATTGCTGGAAATTTTGAGCCATTTGCTAAGAGTATTGCTGGCATCTTTACTTTTTCAGTAACTGAAGATATTGGCTTCTGAGGAAAACATATTATATTCGTATTGGACCTAATGCCTTTAATATGGCTCGGCAAGCACAAATCGCGACAGTGGACACAAACTTACTTAGGGTCATTTTTGATAATTTGATCATATTCATACGCCACATAGTTTATTATCCTGCTTTGGTGCGCTGCTTTCGAAAGATATAGGCGAGATTCTGTCTACGTCACCTCGACTTCGTTAACATTCTTTTCTCCCTTATTTTGAAGCGTACGTTTACGCGATTCAAATTTTTTATTAAAATCCTCCTTAAGATGAAGATCCAGTATTCTTACTCGTTATACCTTAAGCTTCTTCTATGTGATTTCAAATAAACGCCGCGAACTTCTCATTCTATTCTGTGGTGTCGTGGCTTCAATATATTGTAAGCGGTCTTGTCTTGAAGATTGGTTCTGCAAACGGGACATTTTGCAATGTAAAGACGAAAGTTAAGGAAAATTATTTCCCGATATGAAATGCAAAAAAAAAAAAAACTAAAAAAGAAACATTACAGCGTAATATAAAAAAATAAAGTTAAATTGTAGGTAAATGAAAAGAATTTAACCTTTTTTACCTGAGTTAGGCATTTAAGCGTTTGCATTATGGAAACTGGTAAAAAATAATTAAAAGTCCATTTATGTAAAGCTTACCGTCGATTTTATAGAAATTGCTCGTATATATGTAAGGCAGATAGCAAGAAGGATAAAGGGATTGGTTTATCCTAAATGAAGCCTGTCAGAGATTCATCTGAAGCTTTGGAAACTTCTCAATACTGATCTGGTAATCGTACCTTGTCAGGTTACCATATGATAAAATGAATGCTGGTGGTGGGCATATATCGGAACCGGCTTCAGTCGATAATAACTGGGTTACTTGTTTCTAATTTAGTTTTGCACCTTCTACATTTGCTTCTCGTTAGGTCGTTCAAATTAAACACACCTCGCGGGAATAGTCATATTTTCTTTATACTTGTTGTTAAATAATATTTTTTTTAAATACACAAACATTACCGAAATTTCAGCACTTCAAAGTAAATTAATTTATTTTCAATTATTATTTTATAATTAATTTCATATTTGCGTTTTTTGCTTAACATTTTCTTCTTTTGGATGGTAAGTAATAAAAAAAAAAAAAAATAAAAAAAAAATAAAAAAAAAATATAAATAGATAAATAAAAATTTAATGCGTAATGAGAAATATTTCAATTAAAGTAACAGAAGTGTTATGTAAGCATTAAATTTAATTAAACGCATGTTATTGATGTTATCTCTTTCTCCCTTCCAGACTGTTCTCTGTGCTCTGTGATTAAGCATGTTAACCAAACCAAAAATACACAACATAACAAATGAACCAATTTACGCATACATTTGCATAATGAGTTAAATTCATTTTGATTATTTTTAAAAAAATAAAACAATTCTCGTCAATAAAATTTTATGAGTGTAATGTACGTATGCACACTGAAGGACACGAGTTCGTACGTACGGCATATAAAGTTGGATTTTTGTAAAGTTTGCGCTTGCTTGTGTTTCACATTCCATTCAATTCGTGTGCAATCAAAATCATGGCAAATCCTGTCAGACGTGCATAGAGAGGGTAGATGGCTCATGTTCCTTTCCTTTTTTTCATTTTTTTTAAAATTTTATTTGTGTGGCGTTGCATCATTCGTTTTATTTATGTACACAGAGTCGGATAACATATTCCCTTTTCCTTTGCCGCGCGTACACGTTTTATTCTATCATAATTTTATCGGTTAGCTGAGTTGGCGAAGGATTGTTTTCCACTCAATATCTCGTTTGTCCTCTCGTCGGTTCCCGCTCATTTTCATTTTCATTCTTTCTCTCTCACCCTCTCTTCCATTCTCCTATCTATTCGGTTTGAACGCTTTGCATGCACTCTTTATAATTAACACATATTCTATTCACCATGATACACCATCAGATATCAAAATTTACATAATTTGTTGCTGTTGGTGTTGCTGCCGGTGCTTCATCGCCCATCTCTCCACATAAACATTATTAAATGTAGATCCTATTTATAGCAGATTTTCACATTTAATTAAATCGTAATATGATAATGATTGCTAATCAAGCTGATGTGTTCATTGGCTATCTCCCTCTCTCTCTCTCTCTCTCTCTTTCTCTCTCTCTCTCTCTCTGTCCATGTCCATGTGTTTGCATGAAATTTTCTATTGGCTCACAGTAAATGTTTAAAAGTTTTTCGATTCTTCTCTTTGCAGTAAAAAAATTAATGTTGAACTTGATGTACTTATAAAAAGGATATCAAATTTTGAGGTCTTCTCACAAAGAATTCTGATACGGTGCCACCACTCGTTTCCATCAATAGCTAAACACGCGTCCTTTTTTTCAATGTGATAGAGACATGGTATCTGTTATATAACCAATAATGAGGTTTTTGTCGACTTCTATGTCGAATTACTTTTGTTCTACATAGAGCTTAACTTGCATTGGGAGTTCTGTGTAAAAGTCTCGCAAAAAAACACCCGTAATAACATATAACAAGGGAAACTTGGAATAATTTATTTAGAAGTTCGACTTGTAAAAACTGGAACATTACCGTACACATACAACGTGGGGGCAAATGTTTTTCCTTCGACTAAGATAATAGATAACGTTTCGTACATATGTGGAAAAATTCGTGATCCCATATCAAAACCAGCAACATGCACCGGTAAATTAAGCGCAACTCCTTGCTTTGCCGGTCGTTAGCAAAGTCTATGAATGGCTTTAAAAAATTCAAAATTACGGCCATATTTCATCTTATAAGAACAGCGTGAAACTAAACGTTAGTCAAAAAGCAGATTTGAAACGTTTTCGTAAGCCTACGCACCAGTTAAGAGGGAAAAAGTTAATGAACCGAAATTTTTACTTATGAATAATTGCAGAAACGAAGTGAACTCAACCGACGAAGTGAATCGCAACGAGGTTGCTAAAGAGCTGTAAAGTGTGGCTTGTATGCACATATATATGTATACGTATTGTGGGAAAAAAAACGTAATCCAAATTTATTTAATTACATTGAGCGATGGTATTGGAAGAATAGTGTGACTTATGAGTTGCTTGAACTTGGCCAAGCAAAAGGCGTCTTTAAAAATTTGGGATATATCGACAAAGCTTTATTGAAAAGTTTATCTACTGCACCCGACTACCATCGTCATGTTTCACTGTCTGCAGAGCTCTTGGAATGGTTTAAAATTGACTTTGAAAGACGATCGTATAACGCATCATTTGATTCGGTTTTTCGCCAATAAAATCTGTTCTACAGCGAAAGTATAATAGTTTCCCCGTCGCCATAGTTAAAGACTCTTTATCAAAATGGCATATAACTGGTTTAACAAAATCCATTTTCAGATATAAGAAAAATATAATGTTTTTTGCATTTTGGTGAACAATATGCCACGAACTTTGTCCATCATTTAACACAATTGCCCCTTCAACCTCATTAAATTATTAAAATTTATAATTAGTTGAGCAAACTCATTTAAAAATCCATTTGCATGTGTGGGAATTTCCGGAGATGTTATGTTACATCAGAAGCGTATTTTCAATGTACGTAATGCAAACAAAAGTGTGGGTTCATTTTCGAATTTCATTTGCGATAACATTTGGTAAATGAAATTGGAGGATTTTCACATATGGATCGATGTATACTCCTATAACGATCGATATATATTTACTACAACAATTTTATATAAAATTATTCTGAGAAATATGGCTTACTCTCATATCGATGGGCATACGAAGAAGCACAAGTTTTGCACCTGGGACTCTGAAGACGCAAGGGAAGTTACCTAACAATCTCCCCGCAATCAATGAGTCACGGTTTGGTGCACTTTTTGTAATTCCAGTATAACTGGATTATACTCGTGCCAGTTAGAGTTTTATTCGATGTTAATGGAATTCTTGATGTTGTTTACTTTCAACAGGACGGTGCTACTACATAACTTCTGGAACACTGACGTTCTGACGTCTTCCTCTAAGCCATTAAGATTTCAAACAATGGGACCACGAGTCAAATAAAGGGGAGCAATGATGAAAAATAAGCAACGATTTACGATCGCATTGAATTGGAACCCGATTCAGCGGTTGCTCTAGTGTTAAGTGAGTGACGAGTTATCGGCTAAGCTGGGGCTTAACTCTTACGTAAAGTAGCTATAAATCAATGTTTTTTTAGGCAGTTTCCGGCGACTGCATTAATCGAATCCCATGTACTTATGTTCCTTCAATTATTTTTGGAGATAAAAACTTATAAACAAGAGTCTCTTGCTGCTAGATAGTTTACAACGGCTAAGTATTTTAGTCGAGATATAGAAAATCGAAATCGGTCTTGAGCAATTGTGTCATTTGTTCAACTATTCTTTTCGGGAATTGTATTATATCTTCTTTCAAATTTCATGTAATGCGAAACAAATTGATTATTTATTGAAAACAAAAGACGACCGACCATACAGTTGTGCAATCAATACTCATATAGATAACACAGCTGTATTAAATTATAACATATTATGTGTACGAATCGCCATTCATATTTACGCCAACAAAGCGACATACCCAACCAAAAATGCGTATTCGTTTCCAAGCCTTTAGACTCAATTTTATGTCAGAATCTCCCTCTGTCGGCGTTCGCATTAAGTAAAGCAATAAACTAAATTCCAAATTTAATAAGCCTTTTACGCTTGAGTATTAACTCGGACATCAAGTGTTACTGTGCGTGTATGCCATAAAATATAGATATGTTCTATATTGTAGTTGTTGTCATTATCTTGGAAGGAAGAACCCTTATGAAAAACGGCCAACGTTTACCAAACATTGCTGTATAATAAAATAGATTGAGCTGAGCGAGTGTTTGCCAGCATATGTGGTGCACACTGTAAAAAATTACTTCACAACTTTTTACATCATTTATTATTTACATAGGAGTTTAGCAAGCTTAAAACAATTAGGCCCATAACGCCTAAAAATGTTCAAGGGCTCAGTTGTAGAGATTCTTCTAATCGAATAAATTTTCTATAACTTTAGTGCCGTAAGTTGAAACTTATTTTTAAACTTGACGAATTAATAACGAAAGTTCACTAACCCCTAACAAAAACATACTGTAGCGCTCCAGTCAGTTATGTGTCAAGATAGGTGGGCTAAGCCCATGAAACCGCATTATTTTGATACTTTTTTTTCAGTGTAAATGTAAACGATTCTCCAAAAGAGAAAAAAAGTTGGCAAACTGGCGTTTTAAGAAAAAGGAGGAAATTGGATTTTATTTCATATTATTTTTATACGGTATTTTTATTTACATACACTTTTCTATGAATTACCTGAGTATTATCTTCACTTTGCTGTCTTGCTTGTAACCTTTCACATCGCGCAGTACATATTGTGCATGCTGCCAGACTCAGGCAAATGAAATATCAGACTTTATAGCAACAACGGTAAATTACCCTAACAAGGTTGTTTAAACGGTATAATTTAAATAAGCAAAAGGATCTACCTTCATAAGGAAGATTTGGAAAAAGTATTGAGAGAATTTTTCAATTTCGGAAATTGGTTAACCTAATGAAATGTTTTGGCCAAGGGATTGAAATGTATTGTTAAGAGACTAGATCGGCTCATTTTCACGATTACATCCCATCTAACGTCGCGTTTATTTGAAAAGCATTTCCGATAATATGTCGCACTAAAATTGAATAAAAAAAAAAAATAATATACTGAATGAATGAGAAAAATGTTTCTACAAATAGTACAATTTTATGTGCGAAAGTTGGACCAAAATAATCGGTTGACATCTTACTACACTATCTGCACTATGGTTATTTTTCTGTACGACTTGCCACGAAAAGTAAGACTTTATTTGATACACGATGTGTTTTTTGGCATCAGCAGCTGAAGAATGAAAAGTTATTTGAAATGAAAATTAATTTTACCAAACTTGAAAGGCATCGGTTCTCGTTCCGCGGTCCTCCTCCCACTTAGGAGTTCGGATGAAAAGTAAACCTTTATACCTCTCTATATATGATATTTAATGCCCGACCTTGCCCGAGTAGAGTCTTTTTACTTGTTGTATTTGTAAATAGAGGGAAAATTTTAACTTCTCTTTGAGAATGAAAACAGCTTTCAGCGGATATATATCGGCCTATTTCTCTCTACTTCTCTCCGAATTACGCCTACATTTATTACTGATTGTATACAAATTTCCACATATCGAACTCTTTCCGATCGCCTACACCGTTCGTTTGAGTTTCGTTAGCGAATTTCTATTTGTTCGCTTTGTAAGAAGAAGAAAGCAGAAGAAGTATAGATCAGCAATAGTGATTTTTAAAATTTATTTTCAATTTTATATTTTGCATATAGTATGGTGTGGTATGTGTGGTTTTTTAGTTTTCTCTGCACTTATTAGATTTTATAAAAAATGAATGCATGAATGAATGCATACATAGATAGAGTAGTAGTAGAAAAAAGTAGAAAAGAGAAAAAACAAATTTACTAAAAATTTTTAAAATTTCAATTAAGAAAAAAAAAAGTCATCACCTCTTGTATGTAAAAGTTGTTTGACGTACTCGTATCCTTTTAAAACTTTTAAATGGAAAAGTTTTAAGGCTTTTTTCCGTGTTTACAACATAGTTGACTGAGTTTGAAAGTACAACTTGTGGGTTAGAATTGTTTCAAACGCTGATGCAAGCATAAATACTCTTAGGAAACACCTTCGACAGCCATACTTTACTAATATTACTAAAGCGGTAAAAAAAAAATGGTTTGATTACGACTTAAGAGGACATAAAAGTGGCTTTTGCGTTTTCGTTTGGACTCGGAATGCAATAAGAAATACACTTTAACAGTAAAAGAAAACAACGTGTGTCTTGTGCGACTATTTATGTTTGTAAATTTGGACTACTAAACACGATTGTCCCTCGGACGTGAGTTTAACAGCTTGTGGATGCTAAAATGAACTCATGGTTTATCCGCAACAATTGCGTGCATCTTTGATAATAGGTGTAGCAAGTTCTAAAAATTGGTTATCTAAATTCGTAACATACCAAATATTTACTTAAGATATAACGGGGCATGATAACTTACTTAGGCTGCTAGATTTGGACTTAGATCAATTTTCTGTTTTTCTCTTAGGACTGATGCAGTGAATTAAATTCCCGTCGACATACTAAATAGCATATGAGATGTAGCGTGACATTTATTCATAAGAACTCTCTGCTCTGGTAGGGAATTTGATAATAACCCAGAAAATCATTACAGCGCTAACATAGCGCAAAAGTACCCTGAACAATCCTTCGCGGAGCTTGAAAAGTTTAGTTAAAACTAAAAAACGTTTAATCTTTGTGTATACTAATTGTGTATATTTCCCGTTCTTTCTTTTTTTCCAGGTAAATTATACTTTAAACAACAGTTGATTACTTTTTTGATGACAGTATAAGAAGAAGTAAGTTTTTTATTTTTAAATAATTAATTATCTAATGCATTATTAAAAAAAATTGTCATACTAGCAACCGTCTAAAAAGTTTCAAAATGACTGACTTAGCAGCATTTACTTCCTTCAGCAAGTCGGTCGAATTTTGCAAAAAAAAAAGATGGTTGCTTACCTACTTGGTCGCAGGACTTATTGACAGACGAAATGCTGGTTATTATCAATTCCTTTGTAATGTATTAAAATATCATAATATTTACATACATAATATATAGGAAACATACTGCTACGACAATGACACATGCTGCTCAGCTTTCTAGAGGTAAAATTTCTTCAAATTCAAACAAAAATTTTCGATATTTTACTTGTCGCCGATATAAACTATAGGCTTTTTATGCAGCTGGCGATTGTGGAAAAGGTTGACAGAAAGTCCCAAAAAATCCAACAGGTGAAAGGTAATCAACAAAAAGATCCAAACAAAATATAGTACTTGGGATTTGTTTTTAAAAGATTCATAAATAGGTTTCGCCGCCTGAGTAACCGTATAGCTAAGAACCGTTCGTGGGTTCAAATCTTAAGCGCGATAGAGTTTTCTTTGATAGCCTGAGTGCTCAGTCAGTAAAACCTTCCATAACACTTATAGCTTGCGCACACACCGCACCACCTTGCTATTTGTTTCTCTTTCCTCTTCTTCTCGCTGATTATCACCAGAGTGACGGGTCACATTAAAAAAAAAAAAAATATTCATAAGCAGAGGATTTGCTTAAAGCGAACAAAGTCGAATCGTTACATTCGAACAAAAAAATTGAAAAAAAGCGTTGTTAAGCAGAAGTTGCCTCAAATGATTTGTTTGTAAATAATTGTTCTCAGAGCTATACACAAAATCGCCGCTGCTCTATATTTATAGATATGCACTTTATATAACAGGTGTAGGATGGATTAAGAGATTCGTTTGTTTTTGTTTTGTACAAAGCGCGTAAAAAGTATTAAAAGGCATTGTTGCGTAAAGGTTAAGTGGCGAAGATGCATTTGGACAAATGCTCAAAGCGAAATTAACGAGACCTCTTAAAAAGCCAGTAACGACTTGTTTATCCATTTTCTACCTACGCTTATGTCCAATTTATTTAACTCCCTTTGTTTCTCCATAAAAATTGAAGTGTGTATAAAGCTCGAATGCGGCCTTACTTTAGTAATAGAATTATATAGACGATGTATAAAGACTCGCGCGATAACTTTTAGAGGCACACATTCCAGTAAAATAAAAATGAAAATTATCTCTGAAAAAATCGAACATTTTAGATTATTTTCGTTAGTAATACAAAATGTAGAATCCACTTGAAAGTCGGTATCAGTATTTATTAGGACTCGTGGATTCAAAAATGTCCCCAGTGCCAGCAACTTACTGCGCCCTTAATTTCTTTCTTAAACTTCAAACGTGAATGTCTCTCATCTAATCATGGACAAGAGCTGAGTGTGTTATTCGTTTTCCTTTAGTACGTGACACAGAACAAACGCTGCACGATGAATAACACACTAAGTCGGGATCTCGCAAAAATATCTGAATGGAGACGGGTAAATAGGGTAAGCTTTAATGCCACCAAAAGCAAAAGTGGTATTCTAAGGCACAGACGAAGTGACGCACAATCTCAACCTTTTGCCGGCAATCGGCAATCCTTGATGTTCTGAGCATGATAACACACATAATGACGATGTTCTTTGGACAAAAGATGTATTCGAATTGCGGAAAGGCGCAGTTAAAGGCTTAAGTTCTTTAAAGCGTTCCAAAAAATACTTCACGGCAATCGATATCCGCACCATTTATAAAGTATAATTGTCGTGTGTGGGCGCGAGCTTCCAAATCTTGCTTATATGCTAATGGGCGACGAAAGTGTGTCCGGAACTCTCAATACCTTTGGGTGTCGGCGTAATTTAGGCTATGCTGCGCTTATGTACAGGTACATTTATGGCAAGTATTCTATGGAGATAAAAGAAATGTGTCCACCAATTACGTCCTTCGACAGGATTGCACGTCTTTCCCAGCGTTCTCATCCACTCGGCCTGGTGTTACCATATACCGCGCAAGACACTACCGATACTCGTCTTTTCTATGTACGATGTCTTCATTTTGAGTTCGAGTATTCACTAACACTACTATCTTTCTTCACCCGACTCTTCCTAAAAACCTTCCTGATGACCACTGTGCCCGCACGTACAGGAGACAACCCCTGAGTCGCAGATTTAGTCGCAGAGGACTACTTGTAGAATTATCTCTTAAATCTGTAAGTGTATTTGTGTGAACTATAGTATTAAGAAATTGACCCTTCGTTCTTGATGATCTTTTGAAATCCGACCGAGCTTGAAAGCAAAGCCCATTACATTGAAGTTTAAAGAAATATTCTCGAAAGTTTTGGATAATATCAAGATAGTTTATCGAAATAAATATTTTCGAAATCCGCCTGAGTGGCCGAGTAGGCAAGAGTCTCGACTAGCAATTCAATGGTCTCAATGGTCGTGGGTTCAAACCTCAAGTGCGGTAGAGTTTTTAATAATAAAAATAATAATAATATTAACAAAAAAAATAAATAAATAAATAAAAAGCCGAAAGCCTTAGATGCTAGTGCTTTTAAGACTTTAGTCTTAGAATTTATTCTGTGGCTAAATTTAGATAATAATAATAATAATAATAATAATAAATATTTTCGAAAGTTTTTTTTTTTTTTTATGAGATAACACTATTTGCTCGCTATCGACGAGGTAATGGGAAAACTAGTGCAGTAAATGATGAATTATAGATCCATATCGGTATTAAGTTCGATAGTCAAATAGTCAAATACACATTCATAGTCTATAATAGTCGTAGCATATTCATAGTTCGTACATTTTTATTCAAGTCGAAACGATCGCCATTACACTTAAGAATAGGATTAGATAAGGGAAACGGAAAATTACTCAAAGACATTCATTTTAAAGCTAAGGGGCAGTACTCATGCCCTACGAGTTGCAACAAACAAATTTCACATAGTTTATATTTATGACTCTTTAGAGATTAGGGTGTCAATGAGTCATCCTTGCAGGAAATACTAAAATAAACAATAGCTTAGATGCTTTTATAGGCAAAATTTTATACATTTTATACGTGTCACCAGAAGCTGGACGGTATGTTCATTTTGCTAAAATGTTTGCGACATTCACAAGAAAGTTTCAGAGATTACTCGAGTGTGTGTATTTTTGATCAGAATCAAATTTAGAATCGATTTAAGAAAGTATATCTGCCCACCTACGTTAAACATTCTCGTGATCTCCCAAATGAAGGTAGTGGCGTCAAAAGGCACGTAATGCCGTATTTTACTTGGATCGAATCAGCCAAAGTCGAACGTAGACTGCGAACATCGCCTTCTTTTACTCGTTACTTATAAACTATATCAGCAACAACGAAAAAATTTGATCATGTATTCTTCCTATATGTATGATTTTCCACTACCTGCACAAATGTGTAAAAATCGGACACGCCCTCCCACTATTCCATAATATGAAAATTTCGTTCTCTTTCAGGTTTTTTGTTTTTTTTTTTTTGAGGATAGAAGTGGTAGACATAAACGGCTCGGTCGTAGTCTAATATAATTTATTCATTTGTTTTACACATAGCTTGAAAGTTGTCAGTGAATATTAAAAATAAATTTCTTATTGAAACTTGGAAGAAGTCCTAGATATGTGAAAGATTAATAAAGAATAACAAAAATTGATAAACTTTGTCACTCTCACTGGTATGAGCCACTTTTTCATCGTAATCTACATAGTTATGTGTGTAGAATGCCATATCAGACAAATATCCTCCACGGCTTGGTTGGTTCTTTTATCTAAATTCTGATAACCAAGACAGGAGGGTACACGAGTAAGGAATGTCTCATGCAGCTATGGAATTATTTCATGGGATGTATGGCATGTGAAATCGTGTTGTTACAACCACAGACAGATAGACAGACAGAACGGACTGGGTTATCGTAGCGCGATATCGAGCACCAGAAACAGTCATTGCATGGCCAGCCTCATTTTCAAAGAAGTATATGCATACGGTGTTCCATATACGGTGTTTGCAACCCAAAAAAGAACGGTTTGACAGCTGATAGTTTAGGGTTAGTAAAAATGGAGCATTACACAAGAGAGCAACGCGTTCTCATTGTTGAACCATATTGAAAGTTTATGTATGTACATATATATATAATATATATTCATAAGATATATGCGAGTGTGTGTATGTAAAACGAAGGAAATATAAAAAGTGAAATATCACGACAGGAATTTCCATTAGTGCATATATGCGTATATGTTGGCATAAAATTTCATCCATAATAGATATTATGGCAAATTGGAAACGAGCTCGCTTGTGCTGCGTTCGCCCTAAACATATTACTAGCACTCATGACTAAGCCTGTCAGTGTCTATAAATTTTCTTTTTTCTTCTGCTACTCGACTGTAGCTACAGGTGTGTTTGCTTGTAACGTTGAGCACATGCTTATACTTATGCTCACCCTTATCCCTTTTCATTTGGCAGCGAGGCGAGCGTCTCAAATACTTTCAACGTTTTGACCCTATACACCATATGTGTACACAAATGTGATTTTCCCATTGTTTCTTAGACATTTCTTAGTGGCACTCGTGCCGTTTGGTAATTTTTGTTATTATAAAAATATGTCATAAGTATCTTTCACTGACGTCAGACGTGTGCGTTGTTAATAGAATTGTGTTTCTCTTTAATTACTACATATAAAGAAAATTGAATGCAGATTTAGTTATGCAGCTTGAGAAGAACTAAAATTTTTTATATTTCGCTTTAAGTGAAATCCCACAAAGGATGATTGAAAGCAGCAGCGTTTTAAATGAATGCCAAAAAATCATTTCTAACCAGCGCAGAGATTCATTCATCTTTCCATTTGATTTTGTAAGGACTTTTGCGTTTGCTTGAAAAGATATTGTAATGCAATTGAAAATATCTCTGTCTACTCGCCAATCAATTGAAAATAATTTCACTTCAAGTTTGTTTAATAATTTTTTGCAAATTTCTTGTACAAAAGCTAATTATGGTCTTAATCATATCTCGACACAATTTACGTTTCTCCCTTTACGGGGAAGAATTTATTTATCCTATATGCAGCGTCGTTAGAGAATACCATACGATTGCATGATAAAAATGCTTTGTTATGAGTTGTGAGATGCTGGACAAAATCATCTGCAATCCTTTGGTCTTGAACATGTCAACCGCAAAAGTTCAAGTATGTCATGTGTCATGTGTTTGTTGGAAATTTATTTAATATTATATTATAGCGCCCAACGGCGAGAGCTTTCAGACACTCTATAAAGTATAATATATATAAGCTTGATCAGTATCATTCAATTTTGCATCGATCTAGGTATTTCCGTCCGTCCGTCTGTCTTTGATTAATTTTCTTTCGGTTCGAAAAATTATAATATCGGCAAACATATTACAAGTTCGAACACGCACGTTTATATTAAAAATGAGTAAAGTACCCGTGTATAGTAGAAGAGAAACTGAGAGTTCCTCTCTTTTATGTGGCCTTGTGCTCAATACTCAATTGATTATAGCAAATATAACAAGAAAGATAGATATCCTCCAATATCCTATGGCTCATCCGACAGACACGAAATGTGAAAATATTTTAAAAATCGACCAAGTTTGCCTAGTATTCGAGTAGTAGTATTGAAACTGAGTACAATTTTGTTTTTTTTATTGTCAACTATTAGGGGACTACTGGTAAATACTTGACTGAACTTTATCCGCACATTTCTGAATCCAATCAAGAGACTGCTAAAGAGAATTATGAATGGCAAAGAGGGACAGAAACGCAAACAGCTAAATAAACGGTTAGACCAAATAATTAAACAGACATGGATATGACTAAAATCGTTCCCGAATATATATCTTCCTTTTATATAGACATTCAATTTTTTTTTATTTTTTTTTTTTTTTTTTAATTGTACAACCTAGGACTGGAGCATTTTCAAATTTATCAAACTCACCCGTATTCAAAGCAAACCATTCTGCAAATGATTCGAACACAAGTCCAAAGGCTTCACAACGTCCCTACGCCGAAAAGACTCGCCTATGTCAGGAGTGAGAATAATGTCATTGTAGCTGTTGGTCATAATTTTAACTTATCGAGTCAAGCCTGTCAATGAAGTAGGGTGACGGCCGACCTTGATGAAAGTTCATATGCAAAATACCAATGGACTTGGAATGTATTCTTATACTTGGAACGCGAGCATTTAGTAACAGGCGGAAAATATGGGATTTAATGAAATCTATATACAAACGCATGCCTTTAATATGTTTTTTGTTGCTTATCGTTAGCTTTTGCGAGCGTTTCTTCTTTTTTCATTTTTTTCTTTGATGCTCAATACCATTGCTTATTAATGACGGTCTTCTGCGGTAGTGGTCGTATAAATCAACATCTTCAGATTTCTGCGGTGTTCGTGGACGGTGGTTTAATTGGTCGAAAATAGAATTTCACATGTTTTACAATGTGATATACGGTCATCGTGTAGTTAGACTCAAAAAACGTTGCTTCTGTTCTGTGCGGCCGTTTTCGGTGGCACACGTACCTAGAACGCTGTTAATTTTAGTTTTACTTTTATACCTATGGTTGCACAGTTTGCTAGCAATGCAACGAAATGCTTTAAATATCATTTTTGATAAATGCTCCGAGATAGACAACCGCGCTTTTTTAGAAAAACTATTACATTTTTTTTGTACACTCGCTCTTCTTTGGTTTCTATTGCTATCTGCCACTTTTTACATCCACAGCATAAATCCGAAGATAACATTAAGGGATTTTATGACTTTTTTCATTGTTTACACTCTTTCTATGCGTGATAGTAACTATTTTTTTTTTTTGTTAAATACAGAAACGGAGAACATTGAAACTCATTATTTTGACTCTGAACCGAAGGAAAAGTTTTTCGCTTAACCTCATAAAAACACTATACAGTGTAGCTCGATTTTATGATTGCTGTTATTTCTCAAGGAGTTAAGTAAAAAATTGTGCATATATGTGCGTTTTGACGTTCTAGTGCAAACATTGCTTCCAAACACTTTGTTGCTTTCTCATGATAATGTTGTTATTCTTTTTTTTAAATTTTAATGAGTGGATTTTTTTGAAAAATGTTTTTTCTTCAAGCGATTTAATTCCTTCGAACTAACAGAATAAATTTCCTTAAGTAAAATAATAACAGTTTTCCAGTGTATATGCAGAGGCAAATCACGAAACGTTCCAAATTTCACTTTCGACATTCATTACTTTTGTTGTTGTTCAAACACTTTTAGAAGCTTATGGTGATGCTGTTCCATGACAGTCCAGACGTAGGTTTTGGTCTCAACGGTTTAAAGATGGTGATTTTTATGTCAATGTCAAAGAATGGCCTGGAGGATCAAAACAATTCGAAGGCCATGAATTCCAAGTCTACTGGTTAAACGAAAACTCAGCAATAACTATCGAAGTTGCGAATAGCTTACGAGTTAATGAATCAATTGTTTCTAGACGTTTTGTATGCTGGGAAAAATCCAAAATTTTGAAGAAGAACGCAAGAAAAGAAAGGTTTCCAGTGGCGTATTGTGAGTGGCTGTGTAAAGTGGATCTACTACGGTAATCTCAAGCGCAAAAAGTCATGAGTTAATCCAGGACAGACATCACGCATAACGGTACCGAAGCGAAATATTCAAAGCCATAAAGCTTTGCTGTGCATATGCCGGGATCAACAACGTGTAGTGCATTACAAGCTGCTACAACCGAATCAAATTGTTATTGCATATGTTTACTGACGTCAATTGAACAAATTGAACGATGTATTTTTGCTAAAAAGACGAGATACAGTGATTAACGCACCAAGTCATCCTCTTGCTTGCTTGACAACGCTCGGCCACACGTTGCAAGAGTTTTCAAGGGTGCACTGTTGCAGCTCGAGTAGGAAGTCCTGCTGCACCCAGCGTACTCATCAAATATATAGCGTCTTTTGATTACCACTTGTTCAGATCGATGCAGCATAGCTTGGCAGGTATGCAGCAGGTCGAAATGCTGAAGAAGTGCGACAATGGATCGATGATTGGGTCGCTGCCAAGCCAACATCGTTCTTTCGACGCGGTCTCCCTATGTTGCCCGAATGCTGCCAACAAGTTTTAGAAAGTGATGGAAAATATTTTGATTAATACATCTATTGTACCAATTTCTCTCAACAAATGATTTTTTCCGAGTGAAAAAATGATCAAAATACATGCATGCACCTAATAAAATTGTAAGTATAGCCAAGAAATCTTAGAAATTCATACACAGTACATTTTCAAATAGCTAAAATGAATCTAAAGAATAAACCAGAGTAACCTCCAATCTATTCGGACTTACGATATATAACTGTCAGTCCCTAATATTGAAGTCCTTCAAAAATATCAATTTAAAATCCTCTGACTTCTTATTAATGCCCCTTGGTTCGTTGACAACTTATCAGACCGACTCATCACGTAAATCGCTTGGCAATATCTCTTCCGAATGAATCCAATCAACTGATAAAGTTGAAAAGACGTCATATACATTTACTTACATTTAGAAATTAACTTAATTTTGCTTAATTTTATTCTCTATTATGGGAATGAATTTTCTAAGTTTACATAAATTTTTTTTATTTATTTAAACGACATACATATGTTATTATATTGCCCCCTTTGGGAACAATACTTCTGTTATTTTTCTCATCTTCATATGACATTTATGTTTTATCTTTAGATAAATTGTTTCTAGATAAATTATAGGTTCTAGACGTATCTTAAAAAAAAAAAAAACAAAAACAAAACAAAACAAATATTTATATATTATATATATAACTAATATTGAAAGAAAAAAAAATAAGCAAAAAATTGAATTTAAATTTGATTCTATTAAATGTCCTCTACAAATAATTAGTACAACGTGATCACTGCCATCATTAAAAATATTTTGTGAAATCACAAATTAAATGACATACATATGTAGGCGCTTACAGGGTGGCCTCAAATCATGCAGAATAACGTCTTCAAATGCTAAATGGTTTCAATTGTTACGTAAAGTCTCTTACATGTTTCAAGATTTCTTCTTACACATTAGAGAGTACTTACTACTTGTGAGTTGAGGTTATGTGCTAGAAATATTTCAAGAAAATTCATAGTTTTGTTCCCCAGGCAAAGAATATCGAAATAATTCTAACTGTTTGCTCTTCCTCTCTCCACGTTGCATTGAGAGGGTGAGGTAAGCACTAAAATCTTTTCGCACTATTACTTCCACAGATTGTCATTTGTGTTGATGAAAAATTCTTGAATTCGTACAAAGTCATCTGTTACATAGAATCAAGCCATGATTGTTATAATTTTCTTCGAATTCAATCTTCTTTCAGCTTTTAAGGTTTCGCGCAATATCTCGAGATAAAGCTCCGCTAGTCGTAATGACCGCTGGTTTTGGTATTCAACTCTTTAAGCTTTTTCGAGTTCGAAAATAGGCGACGAGCCAGATATTTTTCACTTAAAATTGTCTGGCGGGTCGGCGCACACAGTCGCAAAAATGAGAGCAGGAAGCTGAAATTTACCACAAACATCTCCTGATCGATTAACACGCCAATGTTAAAAATTGGTGGCGATCTGCTTACATACACCCACGTTCACCATAATGGGGAATCTACAACAACCTTCTTCTCGTGTATAACTTTCAATCCTGTTAAAATATTCGATAAAAACTGCAAACTTAATATTCGTCAAACTCACAATTAACGGTAAAATTTTCATTCAAATTTACTTTCAATTTATTTCTAATTGAATTGCTATTGGATGCTAATGTGTGTCAGAATAAAAGGGGAAATGATTTGGAAATAAATTGGAATTAAAATTTTGTCGCCATTCGTGACTCTGCTAACGATAAACCGATTGGTTGGGTTTTAGGTTTTAAGAAACATATTTACGGGATCGAGAGTTAAGGACAAGAATATCAAAAAGATGTCGGCGCTTTTCCGACGTTGCATCAGTTTCTTCCATGTTGCGATCGAGCACAAAAACAGAGCACACCCACTCTTCAACCTCACATTCTCAACCGATCAAGGAATGCCTATGCCAAATTTCAGGTTTCTAGCTTGATTTTCACGATGGGGGCAAGCCGACAATAATGGTGGAATCAAATGATCCTTTTTGCTAAAAACAGACACAAGTCATCGGCATCTCGAAAAATGGACCGGCTAAGTAAAAACTGATTAGAGGCATTTAAAGGTCTTTTCATAAAAAATTTCGGAACATCACATGCTTTATAACTGTTTTTGTGGAGATCGAAAATTAAAAAAGGATCTGCTGGTTTTCAATATATGTAAGCGTGTCATGTTCCCAGTTGATCGCACTCATGTGCCACTAATTTTAGCTATGACTACGATATCGCAAATTTCGAACTTCAATAGGCATCCACCTACCTACTGGAATAATCAGTTCATTACGCACGCTTCTTTTCGATATTGCAGGGTGTAGCAAAAATCTTCTTATCGGTTTACTATTTACTCAAGCTGCAATATAATTTTTACCTATCAAAGCCATCGATCAACGGTGAATAATCCTTTTGATATGCAGGTAAGCAAACCTCTTTCGGGTTCATAATGGACGCAGTAGACGGCTTTATAGCGCAAAATGCACAGCCTACTGTAGCTACATACTGCACTACATACCTCTCTGCTTACCTCCGTTTCCATCAATTAAATTCTTGCGAATTTTCCTGAACAGTTCTTCTGGGTGCTTTATGATGCTTGAAAAAATCACTAACAGATCGTTCGTAGGTCAAAATGTTTAAACTAGTTTGCCACGAGACGATGAAGGTGGCGTTTATTTCATTTTATCTAAAAAGGCAAGAAAGAGCCCGTTTTTTGTTAGTAGCTTGGTTGCGTTTTAACTGCAAATTTACTTGAGCATTAATTAACGTATGACTTTTCTTCTTATAGATAAGTCTTGGTCTTAGCCAACGGGTATTTAAGAACTAAAATGCGAACAAATTAACACCAAAAAAAGAGGACACCCTGTACTGTGTAAATTACTCGCATATGCCAGTAGAAATTGAACTTTCCTTTTCCTCTTTTTCCTTTTTCTTTTTATTTTCCTTTTTACTATTTGCACTTGCATTAAAATTAAGTTGAATTGAAAAGCCAAGCCGTCGTCATATATGGCAACGCATGCATGATACTTATGCGTTTACGACTATATGTATGCACGACTGCTACATATATATATAGAGTCAACCCTCCTGTAACGCGAGCAACTCATACCAGGAAGAGTTCATAAAAGGCAATTTCTCACATCATGTAACTTGAGATTTGACACTCCCACTACACTTTGGCACTACCAATGCATTTGGGTTAGCTGCGTCATGTAGTTCCATCTAATCCTATTCTTTCTCATCGAGCGTTTCTTCCCGAAGTAGCTCTTGATGGTTTATTGCAAATCCTTCTCCCCTTAATCCGAGAAGCAATGTTTACTATTTCTGCAAATGGGTGTGAAATATCCATTCGCGCTTGGATCATTTCAAGTAAAAGACATTTCCAATAGGTATTAATTGTTGATGGTTTAATTTACACGCAATATGAAATTGAGAGTTCGTTCCACGCTTGAATAAGAGATTTGTTTTCATCATTTTCTAATCTGTGGAAAATGGTTTGGAAAAATCGACGTATGAAAGTTTCAGTGACACCGTGATCCAAAAGTTGTATCCAAATGTCTAACTGTATTAATGACCTGCAATTAGGAGGAAGGGAAATTCTTTTTACATTTGAATGATCCAGTTCCGTGTTGTGACAAACAGCGTTATCGAGAATCAATAAAACTTTAGAATACAAATTTTTTTTTATCCTAAAGATTTCCACGACCAGGATAAAACAATTATAAACCCCGTCATCAAATAAATCTTGGCTCATGCAAGTTGTTTCATTAGATCGCCAGAATGCAGGCAACTGGGTCTTATTAATATTTTTCATTACACGAGGAGTTGAAGAATGATTTCTTATCATTGGTTTTATCGCCTTCTTAAACCAATTAAATTGATGCAAAGTTGTTGAACGGAAGTGGCGTTATAGGAGGGCAGTCGCAATTTTGCCTTCGCATTATAGAAGACTTGACTGTATATATATTTGAACATAAATTTTCCAGTAAATTTAATTGAAAAAATTCCGCCGTGAAGTGCTGTGTAAAACTGTTGACAGGAGTGTTGCGTCAATTATATTTTTTATTATACATTTTTAACACCGGATATGATTGAAAGAGTGTAAAACAAAAAAAAAAAAAAAAAAAAAATAAATAAATAAATAAATAAAAAAATAAAAAAGAAAAGGCCAAACCTTGGAAAAAAGTGCGATTTACTAAAGTAAAAATCTGAAAAGGCTGTTGCTCGTTAACTTCAACTAAAGACGGGGATCAGATGCATTCGTATTTAATTTGAAATATTTACTCATTTGTGGGTTGAGAAATTTATGAGAATTTGTGATGATTAAACCGAAATGTGTGTATGGATGCATGAATTCTATGAAATGTAGGAACATAAACATTTCTATCTTTGTCTTGTCTATAATGACAGTTTCAAGTGTTGCTTCGCTGCTTTCTATTCAAATGCCGAGATTGAAATTTTTCGACAAACCTTAATGTGATGAAGAAGAACCAAGTGACGATACATTCAAATCTGTTTTTATGCGGTATTTTTTTTTTTGTGCGTTTATGCGATCCCTCTTCGCCGCACTAAAAAAATACTTTTCAATTGTGATGTGGAAACTATTTCTTAAACCTGTGAATAGGAATCGCATAAGCGCACAAAAACAGATTTCAATGTATTTCTATAGATGAGAAGACATTAACTTCTTCGGAATACATTTGAAAAAAATTATTACACAAATTCAGGTGTTAAGGAAAAACAAAAACAAAAAGAAATTTGAGATGGAGACGTAGACCCCATTCTCTTTCGAAAGTGTCGATCCTCATACGACGCTTTCTGAAGCCTCATCGCAATTCTGTTATTTGCTTTAGCGATATTTAGCGAGCGCAATTTCTACGAATAGCTTCACATGTGAGGGATACTATAAAAAAAGGTGTGGCCGCATATGAAAACAGTGTGTAATTTTTGGTATTTTATTAAAGAAATGAATAAAGAGTGATAACACCCTACATAAATAAATAAATAAATGAAGAATTGCATTGGGTGTAGTAGAACAGGGTATTTAACGTTCGGCTTTTCCCGACTATGAGGTTGTTACTATTCCTTTTACTAATTTCATTGCACAATCGCTTTTACTCTTTTATTTACTTTTTGGAAATTTCGTACTGACGGGTTATACGAATTTTTGTCTTGCGGTCTCTAATATAAGGACCTTGAGACAGTTGTTGGTGCGTTTATTGGTATAAATACTTTCATAATTTTTAATTAAGAATATTCTCTTGAAAACTTCTTCATAGTTTTACATGTTGGTAAATTTGTTGTTGGCAACGTGCAAGTTTTTCTTTCCTTTTTTGTTTTTTTTTTTTTTTTTTGCATTCTAGGAGAGCGTGGTATCAGAGCGCCTTTCTAAACAACAACGACAATCAAATAAAATAATAAAAAAAGGCTTTTTTACGCACAGAATGTGAATGTAAAATCTTTCCAAGAACCATTTTAGATTTAGTTAAAAGAAAGGCATCACACAATCTACAAAAATTGCAATTATTTGTTACACAAGCAGAAAAAAATGCATAAAAATAATTTTTATGACAATAATTTGACATCATTTTATTCGATTTAGTCTACCAGAAAATGGCTGGCTATACATACTTGAGAAATTTATCAAGCTTATGCACAGCAACAAACCTTCCAATAAATATATAAAAAATCAAAGTATAAGAACAAGATTGATTGACTTTAAGAATTTGGAAAATTTTCCAAGCAACTTCGTATCGCTTTGTATCATAAATTAATGTCGACTTTTATGAGAATACACAATAGTAAAAACTGGCTCTTGATTCTTCTTAAAGAATTCAATGGCTTTCAATATATAAAATTTTTCGCTTTTTTTTAATAAAAAGATTTTTGTTTTCATCTCGTAAGGTCTTATTACACAAATAATTTTTCCTAAAAAGGAGTACGTTAAGGTATCATGGATTTTTTCCGTTACTCATACGCCTGGTGACTATGTTTTAGTTCATTTACTTCCTACTAAAAGATATACCAAAAAAAAAAAAAAAAAAAAAAATTATAAGCCGTAGAATAACTGGAATTCGCAGGTCGTTTTATTTGTTTCCGTTGAGCAAAGTATACTTGGGTATACGCTTAAGGCCTTGTAGAGATTATTTTATGAAAAATTTTTTTATTTTTTCTTTTATTTATTTCTTTGCCTAGTTAAAAATGTGGACGTGGATTCTTTCACTATTTCCCTTCATAAAATTCTGCAACTAACTAACTATACGTACATATAAATGAAAGTTTATTCAAATTTCTACATATACCCTCGACTCGATCGTACAATATTTTACGAATGTATAACATTTTCATACGAATCGCTGTAAGATTTGAATAGATTATTACAAACACTGACAAACACTTACTTAAAGTAGTTATTGATTACGATCATTCCACGTGTGATTAGCAAACACTCAGCTTGTTTGCATGAGCAGTATAGTGCATACGGCTGAAGTGCTTGCAAACGTATTAATGTGAATTCTATGTGTACACATCATTGCGTATGTATTCATAATGCATTCATTTATGTTTGAAAATAACAGGAATTGAAGTTATGAATACTTGTAATTTCCCCAGGCTTACATGCAAATATATTAAGTATGTTCGCACAGAACGGAAAAAAAGAAAGGGATTTTGTACACTTTAGATCGACTACGTAATACTCAACAATTCAAATCACCGGCTGTGGCTACTTTTTCTCAACGTAATAGATTTTTAGGTAACATACCGCGACGCCGTTACAATAGGGCAGCAAGAACTGGTAAATAGCCTAAATCGCTTCGCTTAATGTACTTCATCGTCAAAAAGTGCGACTTTATTTTCATATAAATATTCATTTGTCATGAGTACCCTTGTGTACGAGTAGGTCTGGAAAAGACACTAATCTGCTTCCAGATTTTTATGTCAAATCGCTATCCGTGTAGTAGGATACTTATCGCCAAGAAGGCTTCGTTTCTCTTTTTTGAACGTTCACACGGAAGGAAGTCCAAGTAATCATTCCCTCACTTCCCAAATCCTACGCATTCATTTAGTCTCTCAACATATTATTTTTTGTCTATTTTTGTCGGGAAAACAGGTTTCATGTTCGTTAACAGCCATAAGCAAAGATAAAGGTGTTGTATGTTCGCAAAAATAGCTTACACATATTGAAATCGAATGAATATCATCCAGTTCCAAACATGATATACGTAAGTTAGACAGGAACAATTGAATCCTGATTTAATTGTCTTTCCTTTCTGTCTAACATAATAGATATTAAGCGGACGAATGGACTAATGGTAGGTCAAACGTTATGATGTTTGCATGATGAATACTTTGGTTCGTTACACGTGTAATAACAAATTTAATAAACTTTGCAATACAGAAAGTACTGGTGCTCTCTTTAACCTTCCAAGCGTTGCTGTGCTCCGTTTTATTTCTTTTTTATTTATATATATACACATTTTTAGTCAGTTTTCTTCTTTTGAATATATTCAACGCACACATACATGCATATTTAATTAGGAAATAATTACAAGACCACAACATGACCCACATGTTATGTATGAATTTATAAAGTACTTACTGTTATGATGCACATACATACCCAATTGCGAAAATTTGAGGTGAAAGCACTAACATTTTACGTACACCATATCTAACACACTCATCTATACCGAACCACACCCACATATATACACACACATATATATATATGTATATATGTAGCCCATGCACACTGTTAAATGAATGAAACATCCTTTGGCAGATATAATGAACTGATATGTACGAGTATGTGTAGTATATAAATAGCATGTTATCAATTGGCTGTGGTTAGTAATGCATGCACACCATATATATACCATACCATATATCTATATATATATATAAATATAGAATATATATATGGAGAATATCTTGTAACATATATGCATTTATATCTTTGATAGATTAATTACGACAAAAATTTTACTTAATAAACTCATCATTTGTGAATTGGAATCGTCTTACGGTTGATCTATGAAAAACTATTTAATTGAAACCAAAGATCAATGTCGCTCACAGGATGTTGGAAATGCATCCAGAATAATATAGGCATTATGTCAAGGCCTATTTACATGTGGGTAGAGAATGGATTATAAAATCTATGATAAGCGTAAAGGTTATCTGCAAGTCTTCCATTCATCTCAGTTAAGCAAAATGTATTTCTTTTATGTCTCTTCCAAGCGAAAGAAGTCTGCCAAACGACTTCCGTCCATTATTTCTTTAAAAAAAAATGCTTTTCCAGAAGAAGGATATATTGACAAGAAGAATTCAGCAAAAATGTCGCTTTTCGTAACATCATCAACTAAATAGTATATTATTCAACTGAATCATTTGTGGATTGCTGGTTCAACAGACATTTTCAACCTCCAAGAATATATTGAAAAAATTCGTTACCTGAAAATAATGTTTGTCTACAACATTTTCCGCTTTTCCCCAGGCCATCCAAAAATTGCTCTACCTGCTTTAAATGAATACCTGCTGTAAAGGTGCGGCCTAATACCCCTAATATATGCCTTTTGAAAAATGTTTCCAAATACAAAGAAACTCTAGTTTAGCTTCATTGGGACGGAAGCTTTCAATGTTTTTGCTAAGAAATTAAAAGATTACGATCACGTTTTTAAAAGTTGGTTACGAGTTTGCCTATAGGATTATACTGTTTCTTGTCGCTTTCTCTGTCATTTTCCTACAGATAAAGCGTAACACGCGTGCGTTTCAATGACAGTCGGTAAAAAAGACACGTTTTAGCCTTAAAATTTTGCGTGGAAAACCGAAGAGGGAGAAAACTTCAACATGGCGAAGCATTTTCATGATCCCCAAATTGCCGACTAACCAAATAATAAAAATAAAATAACATGTGGGAAAACGATATTTCATTTCAAACCGGCAAGCAACATAACACCAACAATTTCCATTCTCTTCATTTGAATTTTTTACAATACCTTTACATACATTCTCATGAGCAATATACAGTGAATCTACGATAAGTTTAATAAACTATTATTTATTATTGTCTTTCTTGTACCCATCACCGAGGGATGAGGGGTGTAGTCAGTTTGTCAAAACGTTTGCAACACCCAGAAGGAAGCATCATAGGTCTCACAAAGCATAAAATTCTGAATCGATTTAAGCATGTCTGACCGTCCATCTGTGGACTATGTGTTGTAAACATTCTCCGGGTGGCAAGAATGAAGCCGTTAACGCCAATGTTGGCAGAAACATTAGAAGTTTTTGCACGCAAGTTGATATTGAAAATGGACTAAATTGGTCGAAAGACACGCCCACAGCACCACGTAAACTGAGAACACCTCTTCTTTCAAAACGAATGAAGAACCGGCTTTTTTACTCATTACTGAAGCAAATAAATTTACAAAATTTGAACGCTTATTCTATGGGCGATGCCGTAGCATTTGTGTACAAATATGGAAAAAATTGACCACGCCTACTCAATGTTATGGTGTATCAAATATTGATTGTTTTTTCAATACCTTTATAATGCGTAGAAAAAGCTTCAAAACCTCTACAAATTATATAAATTCTTGGTTTCAAATTTGGAGTGACCTTAAAAATGGCCGCTTGTTCGTCTGCCCGTCTGTCTGTTTGCGCTACTTTCCAGTATTTGTGGTAAATATTGGCCCGTTTTCAAAAATGAAGATATCGCCCGTACATTTGCAAAAGAATTTGGAATTGTCCTAAACTTTTCAGAGGACACGCCTACAAGGCCCATGACAAGAATTTTTATTTTGAAAATAGAAGCAATCAACTGCGCTCATACCATATTATAGAGGATGAAAATTTTCTTCTTCTTCTTCTTTTGCCGTTTTTACGAAAACGGTGATGGGTATAAAAGATTCGGTCCTGATCGAATTTAATTTTGTTATTTGTTTTGTTTGTTTCCATTTAAATACTTGCCGTTTACACAAAACTTAAAATTTTTAAAATTCGCTACTCCCTTCCCTACCTATAGATGTGTAGATTAAATGATTTCTTTTCTAAATTCCATTTTGCATCTCCTAGGCTCCTTGCTGTGGCACCACTTAAATTAAAAATGCTTCGCGAGCCAATATTCCAATTTTTCTTAATATTTTATAAAAATTACTTTTTTTCCCACATAAATACATGATTGATAACATTCTCGGTTATTATTACCCCGTTATTAGAAATAAGGCGGTTTTTAAACTGTGATAGTGGTATTAGCACCATAATTGGTTTATACCTATCTGTCACTCAGATGTCTACCCATGTTTTTTGTGCTCAGGCTAGAGGTCGCAGTTTTCGGGATATTTTAATAACATTTACTACATCCTGATATGTTTTGAGCCAAGGATGAGCGCGCATTGAAAATAGACTTTGCTTCGCGTATAAAGTCTTTTAAGAAAGTCATTATGTAGAAAAAATATAATTTTTATAATGCTTGACGAAACTTGGTGAAGAGGCGAGCATTTTTGCGTACTAAGCGAATGTGGAAAATTTGAATGGCGTTAGATCATTTTTAAACCCCACCTAGATTTCCCAAGCAAAAAAAAAAAACCTTTGCAAGACAATAAGACTTTTAATTTTCAGCGTTTTATAATGAAACTCGGTCTGGAATAGTAAATTGACATATAAATGTACTATGCTACGTTTTATGGGTATTGGCTTACTTTTCGGACGCCCACGGTTATAAGGGTTGTAGCGGAAAGTAAGTTTTTGCATGACAATCGAATATAACTCTTGGTGTTTTATCACGAGATTAGATAACGACTCGTATTAAAACCGCGAAGGCGCCCATTGGGGTAGAGTATTTAACGGTCGGTCTTAGCATAACGCTAGAATGACATCACATTATGTCGAAAAATTTCGACAATTTGTCTTTCAAATAATTCTCTAATTGCTGACTTTTCTGCACCGTTTCACTTAGTGGAGTTTTTCATTTAACAAACCGTATATGACTCTGTGTCATTGAAAATAACCGAAGAAATCTAATTTTTCGCAAGAATATCGCGACAATCGTTCAGATTCAATCCATTCGACTTGCGATAGATATCCGTAACAATAACTTTACCTCTGTCTGATTTATTTTTTCCTTAAATTTATTAAATCCTATACTTACCGGGATTATTTCTTGTATTGATTAGCGCTAGCACTTGTAAAGCGTAAGCTTGTCGCAATTAAATAAAAATTAGAAAGAATATAACGTAATTATTATGCAAAAGATTGCTACAGCTTAAGGACTTTAATTAAATGAATCATCTGAGAACTATTGCGAAGAGATTCCTTACTTTTTGCTTATTCGATGATACGCCTGCGTCGACATCAAATCAAAATGAACTTCTTACGCAGGTATAAGGAAATTAGGCAAACACTGTCGTTATGATTACTTGTAGTGGTTGGCTTTTGCTCGTATGAAATCATGAATAAAATCATACTCATTGCTAAGAGCTTACCAGAATTTACTATTGATATTATATTAGAAACGTTTGGTGGCTGGTGCTGAAAAGGATTAAGAAATCGTAAGTTTCTCGGATTCTTCACAAGTCTTGAATAGGGTCCATATCGGGCTTGCAAAAGGCGTCAACTCCCTTTGCGTCAGCTATTGAACTCCTTTTAGTCTGTCATCTATTAAAATATTCTATGTATGAGTTCAATTGGTTCCCTAGAACGAAGGCTAAGTTTACATTGAAGCGGCGCCAGTTTGATGATCTACTCAATCCACATTCTCTTCTCGATCAGAAGCGTAATCATTAAGCAGTAAGAAAATTATATTCGGCTGCGACCGAATCTTTTCTACCCGTCATCGTTATCCTAAAAAAACAGAGCAAGTAAAAGCGCTAAATTTTCATGCTCTATAATAGAGTGTGGCGGCACCGATTTTTGTCGTTGGCGTTGTCGGTGTGTCCTTGAAATGTCCAGGTCGCTTATAAATTCTTTTGCAAATTTGTACGTGATATCCTGATTTTTACTAACGAGAGAATGTTTACAAGAGACATTACATAGATGGAGAGACGGACATGCTTAAATCGATTCAGAAATTGATGGTCACCAAGAATATATATGTAACTTGTATGGGCTCTGAAACTTTCTTCTGGACGTTCTCAAATGTTTTGACAAAACGAATACATTCCCGTCATCCTTCGGTGCTTGCTATAAAAAGCAAGAAAAAAACATTAAATGAGGTGAGTTAGGTACATTTTCAGGCACTCAGTAGTCAAAAAGAAAAAAAAAAGCGTAGAAACGAAGAAATTGAAATGTCATGACGTCGAATAAAGGAAATCGCAATGTTAAAGAAGTAGAACTATTAGACTTGATTTGAGTTTGCTTGATTAACCACAAACACACATGTGTCAATCTAAGTACAAATTTGCCCGTAACAGGTAGCATGTAGAGCACAGTTGTCGCTAGTTGAAGTAAGATGTAGACAAATTCTTCATATCCATCAATAAGCGTCACGGCAAGGTATGGGCACAGTAAAGTATGATTTTCTATTGATACAAACGCAAGATATCTAACAAACACTTGACAAAGAATTTAAGGTGACTGGAATACCGCAATCTCGAGATAGTCGTAACACTGCCATTATATTCATTCATTAGCCATTCTGTTCACACTCATTCTAAATTAACCGATATTGTTAGTTAAGATACGACAGAGAAAATAAATTGACAAACCTTTATATTTACATTGTCATCGAACTAAAACCTAATGACTGCACATGTATATTGAATTGTGGGAAACGTCATAGCGCCTTTTGGCACAAGACGCATTTTGGCGATAAAAGCGCATCACCATCGGCCGGTTTACTAAAACGAAATCTTGAACCTTGATAAAAATAAAAGGTAAAGACGGTATAAACTGGCCGCCCGACTGCTGCTTTGATTTTTTAGTATATGATTTCAAAATGCACTCGCCCTCTTAAAAATGCAACAATGAAGTTCCTACAGTACAGATATGTAAGCATTTTATTTCCACTTTTCAAATTTCCTTTGAAAGCGAAACTTCTTGTCGACATTTTCGGCACATTTCAAGTGTCAAGATCGTTCTGTCTTCATTAGTTGTATTCAATAAGATTTGCAAATAATTGGTGTTGTTGTTATGGATCATTTAAAAAATGAACGCCAGGAAATTAATTAGCCAAGTCATTATTGCAACTTAAAGAGCAAAGAATTCATAATTGTAGCATAAATTTATTACTTTACTAATTTTTATACCCATTAACGAAGAATGAGGGATGTATTCATTTTGCCAAAACGTTCGCAACGCCCAGAAGGAAGCATTAGAAATCAGCATCAGTATTCTAATTCGATTTAAGCATACCCGTTTGTCCGTGTATATGTCTGTCCGTCTATGTCATGTCTGTTGCTGCGCACATTAACCTATCCACTTAAAATTTTGAGGAAATATTGGAATTTCTCGCACCTAGCTTGGTATTGAAAATGGGCTAAATCGGTCGAGGAACAAGCCCACAGCACCATGTAAACTGAGAACATCTCTTCTTCTTCAAAAGAAATGAAAAATTGGTTCTTTGCTCAACACTCATAAGCTATAGCAGATAAATGTACGGAAATGTGAACGCATATTCTGTGGGCAATGTTTAGAACCTGTACAGGAATGGAAAAAACTAACCACGCCTACCCAACATTATAGTCTATCAAAATTTAATTTTTTTTCAATATCTTTATAAGGCGCAGAAACAAATCTCAAAAACCCTGTAAAGTATATAAATTCTTGACCAGTTTCAAATTTCGAACGAACCTAAGCATGTCCGTCCGTTAATCCCTCCACATGTCCGTCTGCGCAACTGTGTAATATATGCGGTAAACATAGCGCTAGCGAGAATGAAGATATCAAAAAGAATTGAAAATTGTCCTAAAATTTTCAAAGGACACGCCTACGCGACAAGACAGTTTAACAGTTCTCATATTGTTAGTTTTCGCGCCCATTTGCTTCAATTTTAGTCTCAATGATTCTGGTGTGATTTTCTTTGATTGTGGCATCATCCGTCCCTATTTCTTTGAAAATCAGCATAGAGATCCAGTTCCCGCAAATTTTCATAATTAAAAAGAGAAAAAACTAATCCTCGGTACGGTCCGTAAAGTTTTCAGTTCAGTTCAAATCGAGTTTGCTTTTAAAGGGAAATTTCAGACTCGATCCGGGAATACATGGGCAGCTTCCCTCAAGTCTGTAACTCTATTATTTTGACTTTGGCCTTCTTGACTTTTAAGAAGCCTTTCGTGCCATGTCAGTAACCCTTTCGCCGGCTTTATGGCTTGCCGGTGCTTATTTCTATAATCATCTAATATCGGTAAACAATTTACAATTCAAAAATACGCAGCAACCTGATCACAGGGCTGGTAATTTACCTCCTGTGAAGGCTGCGTAATAAAGAAAATCGAAATGAGATCATTAGGCCTTTCATTTATTAGATCTTTTAGTTTTATTAAGTTACGAGCCTTATGGAATGCAAACATCGATTTTTTTCAATTTGCTCTGAGGACAATTATGATGAGAGCGTTGACTTAAATTTCGATCCAAGCCCATTGATCGCAGATATGGTTAAGCTAATGAAGAACTTTACTTTGATTAAAAGCATTGAGACTTTTGCTAAAAACTGATGTGCGACTATTAACTTTTAGCGGCTTCCCGGCGGGAAACTCCCTATAGTAAATTCAAGTGTGTCGACAGCAGTTAGTTTTTAAGTTGAATGGTGCTTTGCTTTGCAAGATGCTTTATAGTAAGATTTTCGAAAGAATATCTTCTTCTTTCGAAAGAAAAACTCTCTGAATTTATAAAAAATAATTATTTTTCCATCATTAACTCTCTAGAAGCTTTGTGTTCGTAAGTTCAATTAAAGCTGTCTACAAAAATCGTTTACTTCTCCGGAAAAGGTTTCTAAACCTTGAAGGTTTACTTAAACCTCTCATATTCCGCTTTTTCCTTTATTGTATAAAACATCCGTTTAGATGAGATGCTTAGTCTCTTTCACTTTCACTTTCATTTTCCATTGACATTCACTTAGTGCCAATCGCTCGACATCTACAACCACAGTAGCATTAAGCCATTGTTCAGAATCTAAACTTACAAGGCATTCAGCAAAGAAAACTTTTATGACAATTCATCTGCAGTTTCCCATATATCACGATTTTCGGAGAAGTAGACAGCTTCACGTAGAATTTGCCTTTTGCTGAATGTTTTATTACAAACCCATAACTAATGCAAAATGTTCACTGTTTTCCAAATACAAACCTAACTTTTGCGCAAGTATGAACAGACAAGACCAATAAACTTTAATTTTGAAAGCGTATAGTGGATAGGACATTGCGATGGAGTGTATTGCCAGATCTTGAAAGAAGTCATTGCCGCTTTCTCTAAGAGATTTCGTTAGAGTAGGTGCTTTTTCATAAAACGATCCGGTCATGATCTATTTTTCTTCTTGGTGTATAGCGAATTTTTGCAAAATTTCCATAGACATTGTTCACGTAGTTATGCTTCTACTACTATTCCCGTCTAAATCAAAACTTTCAGAGAATTTACTCGATTTGGGACGACTACATAGTTGAGGCACCACGCCTAACACTAATTAATTAGGCGTTTCGAAATATTTTGTGCTTGAACTTTATTCCAAGTTTTGCTGAGAATTCATGCATAGCTTTACAGCCGCACTTTGTGCAACATCACCGGAACATCATAAGTCACAAGATATTTTCTTATTGATACTCAATCAGAATAGAGCTGCTAACGAATGGTATATTGTATTGTATTGTGATGCATTGGCCAACCCAACATTTATGAGCAAAAAAATTAGATGTATGTGTTTATTTTAAAATTCAATAAAACTAAATGTTCCATTAAATTACAAGTGTAAAGCCAAAGCAGACGACTTATCAACTAACCGTCCTTTGCTTCAATATAAATAAAACCTACTCTTTGCCTGTCTATAGATATCAGGATGAAGTGTATGTATAGAGGCACATACACATAACGTAACACGTACGTACGTACACAAAATATACGCTCACATGCGTACAGTTATATATGAAAACTGTAAGAGTTTCTGATGACATGAAAACGTCGTTTGCTTTTGCTCTTATTTCGCTCGTTATCTATGTGCACTGTCACAATGTGTGTATTTTAAAGTGTATCAACGTTAACATTGATTGTCTTGGATTGTCTGCCTGTCTGTCTGTTAGCCTGCCTGTCCTTCTGTCTATCTATCCATCTATCTATCTATCTGTCCGTCTGCCTTTCTGTTCGTATGTGTGCCTGCATTGTACATGTGCGAGTGTGTACATGTCTTTTGTGTGTGTGTGTGTGTGTGTGTGTGTACATGGCTTTTTTTGTGTGTGTGCCTACATGTGTGAACGTTTAAGAACGCATGTAAACAAAGTGATTGCAAAATTATGCATATGTATTTATACATATATTTATATGTACAATTGTTCGTTTGCTTGCCACTCTCAATATGGTGTATTCGCGTGTGTGTTAAGATTAGCTTGTGTTACTTGAAACGTTAGCTACACTTTGACGATGACATTGATGCGTATTTGTTATAAATTTTTAATGAAGATGAAAATTTTAAATAGAGCTCTTTCTGCGCAAGATTAAATTAGCGATAAATAGTCATTTGCGTTAAATAAATTGTTGTAGGCTTAAAAAAAAGGCTTCTCTTTACATTTAATTTGCTTTATAAGGAGGTTCCTTAAAAAATATTTATCCTTAATTTGCTTTATCGACACTTTTCATTCAAACAATTCTTCATAGCATTCATCATATTAATCAATTTCCTATATGTAAAAGTTAAAGTCTGCTGCTTCTTCGTGCAATGCTTATAACGCGTAACAATGAGCACTGAGGACCTCTGAAAATGTAAAAAAGAATCTATTCATCTGTGTCTGTCACTTTGCCTGATTGCCAATAGTCATCATCACGCACTTTGACTACAGCGTTACATTTGTTTTTTTTACACACCCTTTCCCCATCTCACCAAGTTATCTTCGAAGTCAAGTCCGAAATGTTAAGATTGTAGCTGAAATATTTTACATATTCATGGCGAAGATTGATTTCTCAATTGCGATGCTAAACCGTATGACGGCAGTAAATATAACCTATCAAAAGCAAGTTCCCTTACAAGCTATCTACCTAATATAGTACAGCAATCGGGCGACGGCATTTAATGTAATATCGATAGCTAGTGAATATCAGATGAAAAGAGCGGTGAACTGGGGTAAGTGAAACAATCGTAACTGCAAGGAATAGGAAGAGAATTCCAAATAGAAGCCCAGTCAACCAACCATCAGTCAGTTGAAATTGCAACCGTTAGAGATTAAATGAGGCCTTAAGTTTTATTAAACCAGCATGAGAATGGATTAATATTACGATGAATTATATACGAACGGAGGGGTAATAAGAACCCTTAAAATTTTCATTTTAAACTTCTAGCTATCTGTTGGTAGACGGTTGTCATTCGATGAAATGTATTATACGCTTTTCAATAAACTATATCCGGCGTTATTTCATGAATACCGGGTTGAAGGCAAAAAAAAAAGGAAATTTGTAATCAGCTTTGCTAGGATGCTTTGTTAGATAAAGATAAAATTGATCAGAAATACTTTTTTATACCCCCCGAGGGCGATGTGCTCACTACTCTTGTCATAATATTTGCATTACACTAAAGGAAACTTCTGGACACCTTATAATAGACACATGGCTTTATGTCTATGTGGGGTTTGTTGTCGACACTCTGCCGGTCGCAAGAATGAAGACGTCGACTTCAAAAGTGTGTGGTTTTTGCATGCAGGCTGGCATTGACAGCGGGTCAAATTGGTCAGAGTATAAATGAAAACTGAACGCAACTCCGTTTCCCTAGGGTTTTTACTCCATAACCACAAAGGTGGAAAAATTCTACTTTTTTTCACCTTTTTGAGATGCTTTATGCTTATTAATCAAGCGGTAAACAAGACAGAACGTTTAAAACTACTTTGTGTATCCCTCAAATGAAGATGTATTATCAGCCTAGATCAGCGTTAATTCGATAAATATCGCGATTACTTTTTTCTTAGTAATACCAGCGATATGGATATCGAATAAAAGAATTTTGAGAGTAGGATGCGAAAAGCGTAGTGGTGGTGGGTATGCGAGAATGGGCCCCAGTTGATTATAACTTTTTTAATTGTTTTAATTATTGATTTTGAGAAACTATTTAACTTTTTAAAAACAATATGTTCTAAATATAGGTGGAACCGAAGTCTTTTTAATAAAAAAAGTTTAGAAACATATATGACAACAAAATCTAATTTTTAAGAGTATACGATGAAAGTCGGTGAAGGATAATAAGACCTTAGATAAGAAAACTAATTTGCTTAATTTATAGGACGTTAGCTCGCGCATTGATTCGTCTTGCATATAAGGGCATGGTCTACATGGAAACAAAATATAATTTTTAGTATATTGCTACGAAACTAAAGAAGGGTGCATGTAGCATATTTGATGGTCTGCCTTGGTTTGAGAAAATAGTCCCACTCGATCCGAATTTTCAATATTTATTTAGTTTACTTTATTCCGAGAAATGTTAAAAATTGCAATTTTCTCCTTATCATGGCTGCTTGTAAATGTGGTATTATGTGCGGAGCGGAGCGAGTGGTCTGTCGAAATGATTAATCTCGGACCAAAGCATATCAATGTCGCAAATTTCGTCGCAATATAGGTGATTCGCATGTTGTTGCACATATTTGTACAAACAGTAGTAGTGACATTTACCACCAGCAGTGTAGGCTGATTTTTAAAGCGATACATTAACACATTAGTTAGTGTAATTTTTGAAGCTGCAAGGGTTTCCGTGGTGAAGTCAGTATTCAATTAGTGTGTGCATCAGGTTTATTCCGAAGCCCATAAGGCTTCTTTTGTCACTTAATAAAACTTTCACACGATTAAAGTTTTCTCCCTAATCAATAAAAGAAGACATTAAAACATAAATGCACACTGTGCTTACATGGAACGTCTCATACACGTGCGTATGTATGTATGTATGTATGTATATATGGATATATGTATATTTAATATTTCTTTGAACGCGTGCTTACGTTTGATGATCATGCCGGCTTGTGATTGTTGTTATTATTATTAATGCGCAAAATTTCACCTTTCCACTAACAATTTTGTGTGAAAACTTTATTCAAATTATGAGAAAAACATATGCATTGTCTGTAAGCGTATAAAAAAAAAAGAAGAGTCAATTTTCTTTTATGCATAAGCTGGCAGAGCTTTCCTCCAAGTTATGCCATTTGGTCTTTTCCAGTCGTTTCTTTCAAATTAACATAAAAATATATAAAATATTTTTGGATTTCGTCGTCATACAAATGTGGAAAATTTGATTTGAAAAGTATGCTATGTAAACACAATCACACGTATACACAAACAGACAAACGCAGAGCGGACGTGTATAATTTGCATATTCTTATGGCAGGCACAGTCATGTTAAGTTCAAGTTAAATGTCATTACGAATTAAATGAAACGGCAAAGAAACAACAAATACGCACACACGTACCTATGCATCGATACCGTATCGTACCGTAGATTTATGCCACACACTCGCCATATAGAGTGTGTATCAGCATCAATACAATATATCAACAAGGCAAAGTAATGTAAGCATGATGCAAGCTTGCTATGCGACGATATGCGTGAAAACTTACACAAACACACGTTCACTCACTCAGCCACAGAAAAGCAACACTTTGACAGCTCAAGTTAGTTTTTTGTAGCATAAAAACCTTTTCTTCTTTACGGTGTGTGTGTGTCTGTGTGTTTGTGTTTTTGCGTGTTTGTGTGCTTGTGTGTTTGTGTGTTTGTGTGCTTGTGCGCGCGCGTTAGCCATTTTCATCAATTTAACGAATTCTCAATACTGTCAACTAACAAAAGTGTTTTCCCTGAATTTTTCTACTTTTTTTTGCATCATTAATGTTGTTGCTTAAATATACATACGAAAAAAAGAAGAAAAAAACCAAAGGCAAAAACGCAAACGTCTACAACGTAATTGTTGTTCGTTTTCTACTTCTGTTATTGTATTTTCCTTACCTTAAATATACGAAAGTCATGAGTTTGGCGGAACTTTGATAGACTTGACTGATGGATTGTCTCTCTGTTGACACACAATAGATCGTAAGACAAACACATAAAGAGAGATATTAAAGCTTACATATCTCTTGTATATGTCTTTGTTATTTGTTGTATGTTATCACCATATCTTATAGTAATAGTAGCAGTAATGGTGATGGTGTCGACTGTTGCTGCTGTTGTTGTTGTTTTTTGCCCCTGACTTTTATTTATTTATTGTTTTTTTTTATTTATTTTTCAGTCTTCGCTTTATCCATAGTTGGTCAATATTGACATCGATTCGTTTTTGTTTCTGGTTATTTTCCTGTTTACAGTTCTGTAAATGTTTTATTTCGTTTTGATTTTTTCATTGTTGTGGCTTCAACCAGCTTAGTCTATTAATGCGATTATTTGAAATCGAAAAGATAAGAGATTTCTCGGCAAGCTTACGTGCAGGCGGGATCGGAATCGTAGAAAATATATTTCTCGTAGTTAACAAGGCCAGATACTTGAAAATTGACCTCCAAAACCGCAATTGTTTACACAATTGAATGTATTAGTCAATATTTCAATAAAAACACACACTATTCACGTCTGACGTTGCGGATATGCTAATGTTACAATGTTACAGCCATTGGCCCATTTCACCACCTCTGTCTCTGTTGACGTATAGAACTTTTCACTTGTTCGTTCGTTTGCTCATCCCTTCAAGATTGTTTCCATCCGTTCATTTCTTCGCGTATTCGCTCATTTGTTATTCCACACTTCGGGCAGAAGTCGCAATTTCGTGCATTCTTCTTTTATTCACCCACCATTGCCCGTTTACTTGTTTGCCCATCGGTTCGTCTGTTTGTCCGACTATGTTCTCTTCCTTTCTGATGTCTGCCCATCGCTCCTTTCGCCCGTCATCCTACGAGTTTCACTTCTTCCTCATCATTTGTTCAGTTGCTTTACAAGCTGTTTGATTATCCGTTCATCGTTCGATCTGTCTATCGCTCAACATGTCTGCTAATTCATTTTCAATGCATATTTTCTGCTGATTCTACTATTTTTCCGTTTGGTTGGAAGTCGCTCTACCCGTTCAGCCCTTCATTAATTGGTCTGTTTATCAGCTATCAGACCGTCGGTGTCGAGTTTTCATTCTTACCATCTCTTTTTATGTAAATGATCGCCTACCTATAAATCCGCGCTTTTATTACTCCATCCCTCCTTTTGTCGTTCCATCTACTTGTCTGCCTTTTATCTCTGTGGGATTCGATCGTCATAGCGATTGTGCTGTGTGTGAAACTTAACACACATGTAAAACATTGTAAAATTGTTGCCCTATAAAAACTCTTGTTTTTGGGAACGAGTTACGATAGAATTTGCATCAAATATAAAAATTTAATATCAATTTTAACTGTAACTGACGGTAATTATCCCCTAGAGAGGTTGTTATACATGAGCAAATTAAATCCGTGCGGATATATGCAAACCGTCGAATGCCTTCAAATGGATATCAATGGATTCAGAACTAAATTCTGAATAACATGGGTGCGGGTTATCACGTGAGTGGTTGACTGCTTAAATAAAAAAAAACCTATTTAATTTCCCTTTTCCGATAATTAATAGGACAATAAACAAATGAAACAATACGCGTATGTTCCTTTAATGTGATATTCTGAACCGTTAGACACTTTGCTCTAATTCTTTGCCCGTCTATTCCTCTTTCTGATAACTTTTCACGTCTTTTAATTGAAAAGCTGGAGTCGCCTTATATCTCGAAAAATGTTTTATAAGGCGGCTTATGAAGCCTACTCTCTTAACGAGAATTCACAGACACTGACATTTTGCCCGCTGGTTAGTAAAAGTAATATAGCTGTTTTTTATTTTGTGATTATAATACATTCGTCGAAAGTCATGGAACTGCGAACTGAGATGTCAAATCGAACGGTTCCCTAGCCTATTCGATGCCTTTTTAATGAACGATGGACCTCAAAACACATCTATGCAATGCATCTAACATTTAATCCAAATCCCATCTTTTCTGCAGCATCGTTTCGGGATCTTGCAGACAGACAATAGTTCCTAATGGTCAAAACCTCAGTTCATGTAATTTTGCCATTTTACTCATCAACTGGTTACATGATGCATTTTTTCTCTTTCGAGTTCAATTGTCGAGAATAGTTCTTGGAATTCCTTTGACGTTTTCGCGTCTAACGATCATTTTCGCCCATTGGGTTCAAATTAACAAACCGCCGACAAAATGTGCTGTCAACGTAGAAGAGTTGCTGTAACGTTTTTTCGATTAGCGCTGAGTCTGAAAAGGGTTTTTCCCCATCAAAAAGCTATATTTGCATATAACACGCGAAACCGCGCCTTGCACATTGTGTTAAAATTCTAAAAGAAACGGCACTAAAGCTACTGTAACTGGTCAATATTGAAACGTCATGAAATTTTAGCAGGTATCGATTGGGGATGGGATTTTCTAAAAATAACACAATGTTAGAGACAACATGCACTCACAGAAGAAAGCCACTATGTAGAGAGCTATCTTCACGTTCACAGCAAAAATAACCATAACGAGGGTAATTTTTCCATAAACTTCTTGTTTGTCATTTCTTCCCGGAACATGCAGCATTGTTTACTATGAATTTACTATGTGGGATTGACACATCATTCAGCGTTTCATTCGATTGTATTCACTTTTCATAACACTACACTATCATAAGATATTGATTTTTACTTAAAAATGTGTAGAACAAAAGCAAGACAAATAAACAAAGTAAGAAATTTATATTCGACTCGGTACCTAATCTCGCTTAATCACCACCATTACTATCTTCGGAACCCCATAAAAAATGAATGGGGGGGGGGGGGGGGAATCTTTCATCTTTCACTTTTCGTCTAGAAGGCATTATTAAGAAAAATTAAGCTACCACCTTCGTGATGTCCGTCATAATTAAATTAGAATTAACACACTTACCTTGTCGCATTCTATTCTCGGAGTCCGTTCATTTGATATCCATATCAATGGTATTATCTCATGCACCCGCCAGGTCCTGCTTAGGCAGATAATATATTTTCATTTGGGCAACGTCCAAAGTAGTTTTAAGCGTTCTTATTAATAAGCATAGAACTTGAAAGAAGTTGAAAAAAAGAAAACTCAATCACTTGTAAGTTTGTGTGGGCAAGGCCGATTTTTTCCAATTTCGCATGCAATGAGTAGCGTTTTTCGCAAAGTAAATGTGGAAAGTTTCCGTCTTGTAACTTTTATTATTTCTGAGTAACGGGCAAAAACACACAAATTTTTGTTAAGACAAACGGAGTTGCGTTCAGTTTATGCTCCACTGCGGCATCTTCTGCTCTGACCAATTTGGCCCATTTTCAATACCAACCTGCGTACAAACACATCCAATGTTTCTGCCAAATTTGAAATCGATATCTTCGTTTTTGCGATCAGGAGGATTGCCAACAATACAACAACACACACACACCCACAAACACAGAGACACAGACACACAAACGGACAGACACGGCTTAATGAATTCAGAATTTCATGCCGATCAAGAATATATATATACTTTATAGGATTTCTGAAGACTCCTTTTGGGCGTTGCAAACGTTATGACAAACTGAGTACACTCCCACCTTTTAGCGGTGGGCGGTGAGCATGAAAAAATTGAATTTAATTTTAATGTTGTAACTTATTTTATAATCAATTTTTAAAAGCAATTACTGACGTGTGGACCATAACAAAGTATAAATACTTCCGTGGCGCGTCATTACTTACCTGCAAAGAATATGAATGGAGAAAAGAAGGAAAAAATGATAGCAATAAGAAAATGCAAGAAAAGTCATAGACAACCTATACGTCTAGTTGTTAATCATTCTGATACAATCAGGGTGGAGTTGTTGTTAATGGCGTTTAGTAATAAGATTCTTAGTAAAAGAAGCAAAAGCAGAAGCAGAACCAGAAAAAAGAATTTAATTGAAAGAAAAGATGGTAAATGAAAGAAGTTTCCCTCGGCTTAGGTCGATCCTCTTAACACTTAGCTTGTCCGTACCGTAGCTTGTCGGCAATGTTTAATTGCTCGGTAGAACAAGGGCCCATTCACTTGTCATGTTGTATATATTTTTTATTTCAAATCAGTTTTTCTACGTGCGAAAAGCGATATGAGCAGAAAATAAATCATTCGTAGCGATCGGATGATCAGAGGGAGCAAAAAATAATAGAGATAGATGCATGAAAGAGATAGAGAGATTTTAAAAAAAGGATTCCCTGAGTTTTTATAATGAAAAAAAAAACAAAAAAAAAAACTATGCACCGCATGCAGATAGAATATCATAAGCGAAAGTGTTTACCCGAGGTTGTTCAAGAGTTTCGATTGCGAAGATTGTTGATCGCCAAGATCAACCCGTCCTTCTATTGTATGACAAATTGATTAGTACTACTACTAGGGGCTTTCGATTTATTTATTTATAACGGTGACATAGCAAATCGTACATAACCTCAAAGCTGGTCATGTTTCGAAACATTTTTCCTTTTTAATTTAATTTTTGCCAACAAGGCCGTTATACGAATAATAATTTAATGATCCATTACTTATTGTACACACATAAACGGAATCTTCTTCGCATTACGTAACGTAATCATTAAATATGGAATTAATTGCTTTGTGGATAATAAATTCTCTTTGACGATCATTAAAATCTTTTGCAAATTTAACAATTCACTAACTCCTAAAGCCATTTGCATATTTAATAAATTATAAAGCCACACAAACATACATAAGCACATAAGAAACTTCAGATTTTCACCCTCTAACCAACTATACTCGTTGTTAACAAAAAAAAAGAAAAAAAAAGAAAAGAGAAAGAAGGAATTAATACAAGTGCTGTGAAAATGGAGAGAAATGGAAACAGTCTAGAAAAATCCTTGCGGTTCAAATATTTGCTTGAATTAAACTCGAAGAAAAAACAAGAAAGAAATTTATAACGGGGTCAAGTCGAATCCATTATTACCTGTCATCATCATTACCTTACATGAACAATAATTGACTGTGAGGTACAATGAAAATCGATTCAGCGACTATATCATATCTTATCGTACCTGTTGTGTATCGCATATATGTCAAATCAGGTAATTGCATATTCTAAAAACCGTACTACGATCGATTTATGTATAAACTTTTACTTTCGATAATTGTCGGCGCAAGCTTGATCCAATTTAGTTGAAAAGGTGCAACTCTGTGTTATAAGCTGGAAATACCATAACGTCTAGGCAATTATCTACCCAATAAAAAAAGATAAATTATATATTTTTTTCTTTTTTCGGATTGATGGTGTAATTTGTCAGCTTCTCGGATGAGTGATAGTGATAAGAAAGAGTTGTAGAGAAAATTTGTTCCTTTAGGTAAAGTTATAAGTCGATGGTAGCGATTTTAATCAAAGGTCAGATGGACAGACAGGCCGACAGATATGTCTAGACAGATTCCTTTATTTACGCTCATCATGAGTGTATATATACATACTTATATATATATATATATATATATTTACATATGTATGTATATATCTCCGGTAGTTGTTTCTGGGCTACTTCCTTTTGTGAATATAAAGAACTCTTGAAAATAGGAGAGATAAGAAAGAAAGGACCGCAAATTTCAAATTCATTTCCTTTAGACTTTGCTATTATGCCCAATACGTCGTGTCATTGTTAGCTTGTTTGCGTCATTTCGGTTTTAATACCCCTGGGCCATTGGAACGCGCTAGGTGAACATTGCAAAAAAACAAAAAAAAAAAAAAAATATTTAAACGCATTCAAGTAAAAACAAAGATAATATTGTCCACAAAACTAACAATTACTGGTTTATTCATGGCCGATGATGCTAGGGTGAGAGCATATCTTTTTCCTTGCACTTTTACTAAACTTTTCAATGCAAATTAAAAGTAAAAAAAAAGGAAACAAACAAAAAAGAACGAAAACGAAACCACACGAACAAAAAAAAAAAAAGTCACTATAAATTCAGAATTTATTATACGATAAAGTTTTTTTAAGTTGAACTCTTTAATCAGCCAACGTTACCAAGTGTTAGACGCAGTCCATTTGCAAAATTTTCACATTTTAATTACTATTGGGCTGAAAGCTAAACATGAAGATAACTAGAAACATACACCAAAGGAAAACAAGGATAACTATTAAATTGAGGATGGCTTGGAGGAAAAAAAATAAAAATATTTTATTATATTTCATATATACATATATATATATATATGCATTTTTTTTTTTTTTTTTTTTTTTTGAAAACTTGTCCTTCAAGGGCATTACGGTCACTTACTAAAGAGTTCCTTGTAAGTTGTTTCGATTAACTCTAACAGTAGGCGGTGTTCTATGCATGCGCACAAAAATTCTTAATAAAAATATTTTTTGTTAACTATGGCAGACTTTTCTAATATCCAAAAGTGGTCGGCATAACGGCTCGTGCCGTTGCGGGTTACTTCGGTTCTTGTGATGATATATGAATTTCTCTTTGTGTGTTTCCTTGTTACTAGAAATGTGAAAGTTGCGAAATTCGACTCATAGGTATTACCAGCGAAGATAAGCCGGATGCGGCCATGATATTTTAAAAACTGAAACAACATGAGCCCAACTTCAAAGCCATTTCAGGGCGTGTGAATAACTTTGAATGTGAACTCTTCGTCATTACGAGCTTTTGTAAGCCGCCAATAAATATCACATGTGGTCCAAGTCTTCGATTGTTGGCTATTGATAGTGATATTTGCACATTTTTGTAGTTGTACAATGCCCAGCTTATGGTACATGACATATCGAGTTTGTCTGCGTGTATGTAACGCCCAACTTACAAGTCGCAATTTACGGTATGTGTTGATGAAATCTGTACACTGGCTACGCGTTGGCTCACTCAAAAAGAAGCCGTTTCGTGAAGAAGGTTGCAAATCTAAATGTTTCTCGACGAAGATCTGCAAAATTTTTATATTAGCAAATTAAACGAATGTAGAAGGAATCATTTTTGGAAGCTACATATATGTTGCTATTTTTAGTATACCTGACAAATATGGCTGAAATATGTATTTTGAAGAATTAAATCATCCTGAAATGTTTGCATGGTATGAGGCAATTCCCTATATCTGTTCCCATACACACCCAGTTCACATGCAGACATAATTTTTACTGTTTTACTAATAAATAGGTGTGGAAAAAGGAAAGTTCCAGAAACTTCTAATCAAAATCGTAAGCCTTTATATGGCAATGCGGCGAAATGAAAGTTCACATTAGGGGAACTGCTGTGGGGTATTTAATAATTGGCCGGACATTAACGGTTTTGCTTGTTATTTGACTAATTACTGTGAGTGCATTTGCAAGCAGATTTCGTTTATTATCAAACTTGATCTGAGGAAAGGGCATGCCATGCTTGAGCTACGCATCTTACCGTGCAAGTTCCAAAATTACGAATACATGGTTAATTCATCAATTCAGAAACTTACGTCAATCAGCAATATATATGTATAGATATATATGGATATTTATGGGAAAATACAAAATTAACGTTAATGCATTGGACATATAAATGCGAAATATTTCAAAACTTGTCGTGTTTTCATCGCTTATGCAATTTTCCAGTGCACAGAAATTTCGTTGAGAGTTCGTCGACTTACCGAGGTACCGAGTCGCTGTTGCTTGTAGAAAATTGTTGTAAATGTATAGAGTAATGCTTGTAATATTTTATTTACGATGCCTCATATCTTGTCGTGAAACACAAAACTGTCTTTAGAGTATCTACACGATCTACAAGGCTATGAAACATAATTTCCTCAGCGCTAGCAATGGAAATCATGTCCAAATACTAAAAGAAAGCTATTTTCATTGTTATTATCGGGGCCCAGATCGCGCGTAGGAGTACCCTATTTGCAATAATCTACAATAACAAACAATAGTTGTACTTAAATGTCGACATGTGTAGGTAACATTTCATAGCAGATTAATTACGATTTAAGGCGTATTTTTGACGATCACATCCTAATGACATCGTGGATTAGTTACGTAAGGCGGTGTTTATTACTTTTTTTTAATTTTGCAAGATCGCTATCTTAGCTGGTGAGATCCATTATATTGCTTTCGATTTCAGTTAAAAACAGTTAAATATTTGGTAAAATTGTTGCACTCCATTCAACATCGATTATATAACGGATTGTTAAATTGCTTTCAATTGTTTTCTTTGTTCTGAATGCATTGATTCGTGATTCGATTTTTACATAACGGCGCCATTTAGCACTTGTGTACGTTTTAAATGCATACCATACTGAAAATCAATGAAGTACAAAGATTGTTAACAAAACGTATATATATATATATATATATGAAAACTAATACAGACCAAAAATGGAAATGAAAGAAAAAAAAAGTTCTATTCAAAAAGAAAAAAACCAAGAAAAATTGGGTCAATTATGTGAGATTTGAATTTTGAATTTCAATGCGAAAGAGAGAACGAAATGCAGAGTCGCAACAATGCGAACACTGAAGTACGAGTTTATGCAGTGGATGCATGCTTCTCAAATGGAATTTAAGGCGGAAAAGAAAAGGATGGAAAAACTTTTCGTTTGAAATACTTAATGCGTAAGGAATTTGATACGTAACGAATCTTTTGGCATAAGCAAATTTGAGGTTAAAGTATATGTGCCTAAAACCGAAAAAATAGCTTGTATAGCGAATGTTTTTCAAAGTCCAAAACCTAAACAAACACATTCTCAAGTAACAGTCAAACAAACAAATCAAATACCCGCCAGTTGGAAAGCACAAGAGAAAACAAGAAAAAACATTACATTTGGTCGAGTCCGACTCTTTTACACCCGTCACCGATCGCCTAAAAAGGAGTTAAAAAAAAAAAAGAAAAGAACTACATTTTCATTCTTTATAATATTGATCGGGCGCGGCGGCGTTTTCCCTATTTTTACAATAAAAGTGAAAATTTATATGGGTTATGCGTTGCACGTTATGAGTAAGAAGCAAAAAACACGGACGACAAAGGTGTTCACAGTTTTTATAAAGACGTGTCGTTCGACCGGTTTGGGCTATTTTCAAACTAGAGATTACCGCAGATACTATACAGATGGACAGACAAGCAGACGGACATGCTCAGATGCATTCCGAATTTGAAACTGACTAGGAATTTATATACTTGAGGGGATTTTTGAATCTTGCTTCTTCGCGTTATATTGAAACATATATTTAAAAGAAAAAATTAAATTTTGATAGACTATAACGTTGGGTGGGTGTAATCAATTTTTCCCATCTTTGCACAGGTCCTACAGCATCGCCCAAAGAATATGGGTTCAAATTTTTGTAGATTTATCTGCAGTAGTTTGTGAGTAATGACAGAAAGCCCAATTTTTTTGTTGCTTTTGAAAGACACAGGTGTTCTCAGTTTATCTGGCACTGTGGGCGTGCCCTTCGACCGATTTGGCCCATTTTGAATACCGAGCTGCGTGCCAAATTTCAAGTCGATAGCATCATTTTTGCGGCCGGGAGATTGTTCACAACAGACATGACACAGACGAAAAGACGGACAGATAGTCAAAACGATAGCTGGAGAGATGCTCATTTGGACATATAGACAAAACGAAAGACCCCTAGGTAGCAGGGGAGACAAATTGGAAGAACTCATTAAAAAGCTAAAGACATGTGAGCGGTGGGGCAGCTATATAAGATGTTAAGACACTAGTGCACAGAAGTGGGTTGATAGAAAAACAAACAAATGCATGTAAATATGATGAAATTGAACAGACCAATAGTTACACTAAAAAGCTAATGAACGGCACCGACGGGCGAACAGACGCATGGACGAATAAATGTGTTCATAAACGAATACATGAACTTTCGATGAATAGACAAGACATTCGACAGAAAAAAGCATAAAAAAACAATGTGTGGATAAATGGACACATGAACTTAAAGATGAATAGGTAAATGGAGTGTGCAGAATGAAATGTAAAAGAGGAGATGGGCGGAAGGCCAATAGGTGAAAGACAGTTAGATGGATAGTAGACAAGCAAACAGGTAAACCACATTTTGCATAGGCGGACGCACAAACGGAGAAATGATTGGCGACGAAAGAACAGAGAGACGAACAATTACTCAGAAGAGCCGATGACTGGAAGAACATATAAACAGATCTAGGTAAAAATACAGGTACCGACGTACAAACAGACACATATGTACACAAGCAGACAGATGAACTGAAATTGAAGAGAACAACAAGTAAGTGGACAAAAGCATAAGCGAACTGATATTTTTATAGATGAATAGCAAACGAACAAAGAAAAGAACGGATAGCCAAAGTGATAGCTGGACACTTACGATGGCATGTAAACGCAAAAGGAAGGCCGGACAGACCGGCAACTAGGTAAATTAGATGGGAAAAATTGGATGAATGCAGGGCAGGAGAGATAAGTGTGTAAGTTTACGTACGAGCGAACTAACGAGCAAATGGTTATAAGAACACGAACCATATGAACGGAGAAATCTTTTGAGCGCCGAGCTGGCAGACGGACACGCAAGACAAATAGATGCAAAGATGAATACAGGGGTGGATAGATGGATAGATGGACAGATGAACTGGGAATTAGATAAACGAATAAGATGAACTGGTATATGAAATGAATCCTTATTCGTATTTGTGGATATCGTATGTGGAATGATAAAGTTAGCAAACCTTTACCTACGATGATCAATTTAAACACACTAAATATTAGCAGAATGAAAACCTCACCCGTTTACTTAGTTTATATATATATATGTATCCACAAGCACGCAACCATAACAACAGCAAACAAAAAAAAAAAAGGAACAGCTATCAATTATTTAAGATGCTTTCTGTTAATCTCGGGCCGGCAGACAAATAAAAAGTGTTTTTCTGTTTGAGGTAAACGTTTACTTTTTTGTCTAAATAAAAATTCATGGGCCAACTGCGTACCTAAATATAAACGCCTGTGTATGTGCGATGAGATTATTATTTTTTAAATGAAAATTCACAAAATATATAAGAACGTCACGCGTGCACAAACAAGCATACATATAGAGAATTTATAGAGTTAAAGTGTGTCAGCATAACCGTTTTTGTGCTTGTTGTTCATTTTTTCTTACCATTTGAAGTGGGCTGAAGTGTTTTGGAGACGTTGTCTCGCAGCTAGCTAGCGAGCTAGCTGGCTGGTTTGTTTGTTTGTTTGTTTTATGCGTTTCTTTGTTTGTCGACTTTGCTTGTAAGCGCGATGCAGTCATTTTTAAAAAAGTTCACGTGTGTTATGATGTGTCTATATGGCATACAAACCTAATAATTTTATAAACAAAGAAAGGAAAGACAGTAAAAGTGTGATTTTTATTTGTAATTTTTTCTCTTGTTTTCCTTTTCCATGTCACTCTGATTGACAAGTTTATTAATATTAAACAATATTACGAAAAAAAGGCCATATGATGATATTTTAATCTTAAGCATAGCATAGATTCATTCGAAAATCATATAAAACCACATAAGCACAACAAACATACACATTTAACCTACGGGAGCAGAGACAATTTTAAATTGCAGCATAAATTTAATAACCGCTGCATTTAACGTTCAAGTTTAAACTGCTTGCAAAGAGGAAGTTAATGCATGCAACGTAGGCAACTAGCTGTCTATCACTCAAATGCACGCAACACGATATGCTTAATTTTAGTTACAGACACTTGCGGCACTTTACGTTAACTATCATATTTTCCTGCTCTTTTAAGTTCAAGTTAATGTTATCTTAAGTTTTGCTGATTTAAAAATCCAAAGGGACACAAGCAAACAAAACTCACCATTTATTTGTTCATCTCAAGGCTGCTACACTTCTAAAATTGAGTAAATAAGTGTGCTTTTAATGCTCACTCACTCTTTCCCTAAAGGAAAAGCTAATGAGTGTAACTGACTTATGTAAATCGGCTACGATCACAATTAAAATATGATCACGAATTTACACATCCTTTGAAATGCACCTCAATTCTACTCGATATCGGAAATCCGTAATGTAACTACTTTACCAGGTATATGAAGAACTTATTACTGGTTTACGGATAAATTGCGCGAAACAAGGAGAAAAGATGTGACAGTAACGGTGGGATGGTGCTTTGATCATTTTCAATGTTCGAACTTAAAAAAAAATGCATACCGCGTGTAATTTTTTACATGCAAAATTTCATTTTAGGGACCATTTAATCCATTTTGTGGGAATGCCATTGTCGCAAAAATGAAAATGAGAAGCCAGGCTTTCAAACGAATATTTCTTAATCGATTGAAAATCGAACATTACAAAATCGGTGTGATTTGTTCACATAAACTTCTGCAGTAGCGAAAAAACGTCGACAACTTTTTCATAATAAAAACAAAAAAAATAAACAAAAGACTACCATTGGTACAGTCCGTAAAGAGGCAGATTTTCTTATTGCAAACAAATCGGGTTTGTTTTTAAATGGGAGTTTTATACTTCATTGCGAAGCCCTGGTGTGCTTCTATCGTCTTTTAGTGACTTCTCCGCGGAAAACCCCTGGTAGTGAACTCAAACGTTTTATTCGGAAGAAGTTTCTTCGTGTTTTGCAGGCGTTATTGTGGACCGTTATTAAGGACCGCTGAAGTAATAACTCCGCCGACAGCAAAACTGTGTTGATTCGGTTGATATATACCTACGGATGTTGCAAATCTATGAAGAAAGGTAGACTTGGTTTGCGATCCGAGATGCACGAAAGATTCTAAAACTACATGTTGCCTAAAATATTTATCTGCCACATCGAAAAATGAATCAGTGGGTCATAGACAGACGCAAATCTTCTTTTTGCGCTTTTAACTTCGGTCTGTCAAGGTAATAAACCTTTCGGGAGTTTTGTGTTGCATTGGGTCTACATGCATTAGCCTGTTTAGACGCTGAAGGAGAAGTGATTCTTTCTGTGTAGTGGGCATTGACACGTTCGAGGCGCCAATTAATGTTTTCTATTTAAAAAATGCCTCATCGGTCATCGTGAAATTATGCACCTTCAATGAAGCCGTAAAGATTAAACTCCAGCTTCTAAAAGTAATAAGACCAAGTGTCCTTCGATTATCGTGCCTTACAAATTCCTTCCGTCGAACTCAATTGTTATGCGTCATTTGTATGAAGTTGTTTTGCAACATTACATGTAAGCCGCTCTTGGCTTTTGAATCGCGATAATTGGCTCTTTATACGGCAAAAGATACAGCACTTTGGTTAAGGGGAACTGCCAAACTTATCCGATTAACTACGAAAGACATTGGTAGAAGGATTTAACAAATACGCAACTTAGGGCACTACTAAGACAGAAAAGAAAGAAGAACACTACACGTTTGCCTAAGTTCGCATGATTTTCTCTTTTGATCGCAGTACCATTTTTTTCGGTCGATGCTAGAAGAGAAAAACATATAATTCGTTGCAATTCTCTCTTTCTTTTTTCATTCAATTTCTGTATTGGACGATGCGCTCTGCGAAGGGCAATCAACAAACTGATTTTAGGTATGAAATATTTACGCTTTGCAATTTGCATTTTATCAAAATTTAAATGAAGGCGAGCAGAAGTTTCTCATTTAGTTTTTGTAAACAAATTCTAACAACAAATTTTCACAATATATTTGAACAACTCGGAGTAAGTGTTAGTTAATAAACAAGTAAGAAAGTTATGTTCGGCTAGGGCCGAATCTCGCCTACCCATCGCGATTCAAGTCTCTAGCGCCTCATGCTTTCATTTACAGTTATAAAGTCGATCACCCAAAAACTTATGTAACCAAATTCTAGCCTTAGCTTTGGGTCTTGTGTTAGAAAATTTTAGTACGCTCGTCTTCCCGATGAATGAAATTGTGTATTGGCGTCAAAGTTCTTTGGGTCTTTGAGTGCGGACTCTATCTGCTTCTATTTTTATTAGATCCGAATTTTCTAATGAGTTCGGAGGTGTAAATGTATGTGTATAAAGCGAAAGTTTGCGTAGCCCTTCTAATTGTGCGTAAATTCATCTTCTTTTTAAGACGAACAACTACTAGATGGTGCCTTGGCTTTTGTGAATTGTGATGGCTTCGGCAAGAATGAGTGAATACTGAGTTCTTTCAATATTTTCAATATTCGTTCCTTTATTTTAAGCTGAATATTTCTGACAACTTTTGTAACTGGGGAGAATGCTTTGAGAAATTTGGTTTCGTACGACGGGCTTTAACACCGACAATTCTTTTGGAAAACTTGACGCGTAGCATAGGCAACGTGCCCCCAATAGTTTCGATTTCCATCAAGATTCGTGTTGCTTCGCTAACTAGTCCCGCAGAACTGTCAACATTTACAGTCATCATACATCGCAGTCATCTTCAATATCAATTCAAACACGAGTTCTTGAGCCTCGGATGCTTTCAGTTGTTTTAGGCAAGCTAATATGTAAGTCCTTTAGTGTCCATGCCATATGGATATATGTGTCTCGGCTGAAATGTCTGCAAGTCTTCTTGTGTCATACTTGTCTGCGTCTTCCTGCGTAAAATAAATGTATTGCTTCGGAACAAACAACCATAATATGGTCGACAACTCTTATTCCAATCGCTTTCGTAGTGGTTATATATTAAACCTTGGGGCACTTAAGATTATAATTTTCACTATGACTAATTTACAAGTAACACACTTAGCTTGTTGCGTTCTGCTCTCCAAGTTTTATGTGATACCCATATCGCTGGTATTATTAAGAAAAAATTAATCCACTACGTCGTGATGTCCGCTATATTTAATTTGGAACTAACAAACTAACTAACTACCTTTTCGCATTCTACTCTCCAAGTTCTTTTATTTGATATCCATGTCGTTGATATTATTAAGAAAAAATTAATCCACCAGGTCTCGGTGTCTATTGTATTCATTTTAAAACTAACCCATTTTTCGGCAGGTAATATATCCTCATTTGACCTCATAAACATTGTGTCTAGTTTGCCTTATTATAAATATGTATAAAGCCTCAAAAAAGTGAAAAAAATAAAATTTAATTACTCGTCACTTTGTGTGGGCATGGCCGATTGGTTCCATTTTTGGACCTAAAATGTAAAGTGTTTCGTAGCATAAATGTGGAAAATTTCGGCCTTGTAATTTTTATAATTTCTGAGTAACGAGCAAAAGCCCGCAAATTTTTGTTAAGAAAAATGGAGTTGCGGCTCAGTTTATGCTCTACTGCGGGCGTCTGCTCTGACCAATTTGGCCCATTTTCAAAGCCAACCTGCATCCGAAGATTGCCAATGTTTCTATCAAATTTGAAGATGATATCTTAATTTTTGCGACCAGGAGAGTGCTAACACCAAACATCACACAGACGGACAGACATGGCTTAATCAATTCAGAATTTCAAAAGAGTTTCCTTTGGGTGTTACATATCTTATGAAAAAAAAAAAAAAATTAGTATACCCTATCAGTGATGGGTATAAATAGACAGAGCACTACCGAAGACATTTCCACAAAATATACAAACAAAATTTAATGCGTATTTTTTTTCTTATACTCTAGACAACTTGAGAGTGTGTTCGCAGCACCCAGAAGGACTTGGGATAGACCCAACATTTATCGATTGAAAATCGCTTTCTGAATACTTTGGTCCAAGGATGAACGCTTTTTGTGAAACTGGTTAGGATGGGACCACTTCTCATATAATGCCTTAGCGTAATTAATGCTGGGCCGTCTGCTGTGTCTACTACAATCTTTTTCGTAAAAACTTGTATAAAAAAATTGTTACTAAAAATGATGAGACATTAAATAATATAGAAAATAGAAGTGCAGAAAACCTATTAAACACGTTTCAACGATCATTATTCAATATACCGCGACGAAGACGACAACGACACTGTCTTCTTCAGGTGACGTTTTATTCATTAATTTATTTTATTCTGCCGCGTATTAGCATATAAATATTTTATATTATAACATTATGCATAAATATGTTGAGCGAATACGCGCGCCCGCGTGTAAAAGTGTTTATGATATTTTCGTTGTCTTGTTGTCGTTGACAGTAAACAAGGTGTGGCATAAATATATGTTTTCAACAATTTATCATAAATTTTTTCTTTCAAACGTAAACGATTGTTTGGTTTTAGGTTGAGTTGTAATAGCTAAGCTTGTATTGGTGTGGTTGGGCCTCGTCTTCGTGGCAGCATTAAACTAATCAACATAAACTATAAAGCAAATGATAATAGGGAGACGTTCAATCATCATTTAAATTCTACTCATAATGTGCGTGTGTGTTCGTTCGTCTGTGCGTTTGGGTGTTGAAAGTGTTTTCAAACAGGAAATACTTTAAGCGCTGACTGACAAAATAAATGAATTAAGATAACTAACTGGCTGCAAGAATATTGCTAAACATAGGAAATTTTCCAATTTATTTTTCCTCTTCATTTTTATTTTCATTCTATGCCTTTTCAACATTTCCTTTGCCTTCGTCTAAAAAGTATTAAATGGCTTACGATATTCATGACCTCTATTGAAGAATCGAAATAAATAAATAACAATAACTAATATAACAATAATTGCAAAGCCTTCCGTTAAATGTGATTATGAACTTAATTTCTCAGGTATTGGAAGATTAGAAAAATTCGGAGCTATCTTTGCAGGTCAAATTCAAAGCTCAAATTTGGAGGTCAATTTTTGAAGTCTAATTTTCTACTCGAGCACTTTTTCCTTTAACTATTATTACATAAGAGAAGGCACTCTTTCATATTAACATCTCACTTAAAATTGTTTTTAACAAGTAATCGATCTGTAATGAATCATTTTCTGAATCGATCCCCAAATTTTGAAATATTTTGACGAAATTTGAATTGGATCGGACAACTTTTGCGAACCAAATTTTGAAAAAGTTTTTATATGCAAAAAAAAACCTTGCAATTTTCAAAATATGTCGACAAGAACCGCCGAGTATTGAGAATCGATGAAAAAAATTTGGGCCGGATAGGGCGATTTTTTATTAAATTTTATTTTATATTTAAAATATTTTTCTTCATATTTTTCTCTTCTTTAAGAGTAATTGCTCTTATTTCTGAAGACAGCGAATGATATCGGTATGGCATCGAAATGCTTGTGCAGCGGTATTTCGTTGCCCGAGGCTCCAGAGTGTACTTATTTTATTACATTCCACCAATTTTTTCTTTCACTTTCTATTTTACTAATCCCCGATGTAGATCGGAACATTTGAAACCATGTTAGTCTATCTAACGATCAGTTTGCGATATATTCTGCCTGTCTGTCTGTCTGACTTTACACTTGCTAAAGACTAGCTTGTTTGTTCGCTATTGGCCATTATTAAAGTTCTTGAGATTTCGATGGGAGAGCAAACTTTCAATTCCATTGCATATCGTAGCAAGTATAAAAAACCCTTATAGTTACACGCGCTTACAATTAAAAACAAAAACTGAACGAAACTCAAAAGCAAAAAATTAAAAATCTTAAAACAATGGCTGGCTTTACTAGTGCATGTAAGGTAAATCCAACTTGCTAATCTTTTTTACGCTTACCATCAAACAGGGCGAGTTTTAGTTTTCACAATTTGCCATTTAGTAAGGAAATTATATTAAATTAATTATTAAGTTTGTGTTTTATAGTAATGCTCTACAGACGTTATAAGTCCTGCTGTGCGAGTTGTTTGCAGACTTCCGTAACACGGCTCCAACAGAGATGCTTTTTTATTCGCTTAGGGAACAAGCCTATACCGTAGGAAAATTGATCCGTATGTACAAGTATGCATTTTAGTTATAATTTTTAAATCACGCATTTGGACGAATAGTTTTATCTTTTACACTATTTACGAAAGAAATTTGCGCAATATCTGTCCCTCCGATGTGTATTACTCTAATGTAATACTGTGCTCAGCATGTAGATGGTAAATTTCGAGTGGTCGGTCATTCGTGAGTCGTAATTCAATGTCCGGAAAGCTGGCAATCTATAGCCAGAACTTTTACGTTCAAAAGAAATGTGTGGGTGGACATCCGACGTAGAAGGGGTCTAAATGGTGGGTCCATCTCAAGTGCTTCATCGTTTGTAATATATACCAACTTAATATACCCTGATTACAACGGGTTGTTATATTTCACTAAAATGTGTCCTTTCACTCAATTGTGCCCTTCCCACGAACACAATCTTTGAACATTTGTGCTTACGAGAAACAAGTTTAAGGCTTTTTTACAGTACATATGGAAGCAGAATAGTAAGTTGCCGTATAAATCTGTTAAGAGAAACTTGGACTACATATTAACTTTAGATAGGCGATCAAAAACTAAGGGTGTGAAGTTATATTTAAATATAACTAGCAAAGACACAAACCAAAATTGCTTTGCAGAGCTCTGTTAAGCGCTTAACAGAATTCTATAAAACGA